>JAUUEG010650049.1:0-13467 GCA_032361445.1 Panulirus gracilis
TCCTCGGGAGAGCGTGTGGATAGTCCTGGAAATAGCGTTTCGACAGTTATGGTGATAGCGTGTGGACAGTCTTGGGGATAGCGTTACGCCAGTCCTACGGATAGCGTGTGGAGGACATTCTTGGTGATAGCGTTACGCCAGTCTGAGGGATATCGTGTGGACAGTCTTTGGGATAGTATGTGGACGGTCCTAGGGAAAACGTGTGGACAGTCTTTGGGATAGTATGTGGACGGTCCTAGGGAAAACGTGTCGACAGTCCAAAGGATAGTTTGTGGACATTCCTGGCGATAGCGTGTCGACAGTCCTGAAGATCGTGTTTGGACAGTCATGCGGATAGCATGTGGACAGTCCTTGACATAGAATGGACAGTCCTCGGGATAGCTACTTGACAGTCCTGGGGATAACGTGCCAACTGTTCTGGGTATAGTGTGTCGACACACAATGGGGATAGCATGGAGACAGTCTTGGGCTTAGTGTGCGGACAGTCCTGGGGATAATGTGTCGACAATCCAGGAGATAGCGCAACGACAGTCCTGGGGATAGCGTGTGGACAGGGCTGGGGATAGTGCGTCGAAAGTCCTAGTAATAGCATGTCGACAGTCATGGGCATAGTTTGTGAACAGTCCTGGGGATAGCGTGTCAACAGTCCTGGGGATATCGTATGGACAGTCCTGGTGATGTTGTGTCGATGGTCCTGGGGATACCATGTAGACAGTCCTGGCGATAGCGTGTGGACAGTCCTGGGATAGCGTGTAAAAAGTCCTGGGATAACGTTTCGACAGTCATGGATATTAAATGTCTACAGTCCTCGAGATAGCGTTTGGAGATTCCTGGGGATAGCGTGCCATACAGTCCTGGCGATAGCGTGTGGACAGTCCTTTGGATACTATGTCGACATTCCTGGGTATAGCGTGTCGACAGTCCTGGGTATAGCGTGTGGACAGTCCTGGGGATAGAGTATGGAAAGTACTCTGGATAGTGTGTCAAACAGGCCTGGGAATAGCATTTAGACAGTGTTGGGGAGAGCAAATGGACAGTCATTGAGATAGCATGTCGACAGGCATGGGGATAGCATGCTGACAGTACTTGTGTTAGCGTGTGGACAGTCCTGGGGATAATATATGGACAATCCTGAGAATAGCATGTCGACAGTCTTAGGTATAGCGTGTCGACAGTCCTGGAATAGCATGTGGACAGTCCTGGGGATAGCATGTGCACAGTCCTGGGGATAGCGTGTCAAAGAGTCTAGGGGATAACGTTTCGACAGTCCTGGGGTTAGTGTGTGGACCGTCCTGGGGATACCGTGAGGACTTTTTTTTCGGATATCGTAACGACAGTTCTGGTGATAGTGTTTGGACAGTCCTGGAGGTAGCGTTACGCCAGTCCTGGGGATAGCATGTGGACAGTTCTGGGGACAGTTTGTTGACAGTCCTGGGTGTAGCGTGTCATGCAGTCCTGGGGAAAACGTGTGGACAGTCCTCGGGATACGATGTCGACAGTCTTGGGGATAGCGAATCGACAGTCATGAGGATAGTATATGGACAGTACTGGGGATTTCGTATCGACAGTTCTGGCCAAAGAATGTCTACAGTCCTGATGATCGCCTGTGGACAATTGTGAGGATAGCTTGTAGACAATCCTAGGGATTGTGTTTCGATAGTCCTAGCAAAAACGTGTCTAGAATCCTGGGGATAGCATTTAGACAGTCCTGGGGATACCGTGGTTAGAGTTCTGGTGATAGCGTCGACATTCTTAGGGAGAGTATGGTGACAGTCCTAGGGAAAGCGTGTAGATAGTCCTGCAAAATAACGTTTCGACAGTTATGGTGATAGCGTGTGGACAGTCCTGGGGATAGCGTGTGGACAGTCCTGGGGATAGCATGCGGACACTCCTGGGGATAATGTGTGGATAGTCCTGAGGATAGCATGGGAATAGTCATTGGGACAGAGTGTGGACAGTACATGGGATAGCGTGTCGATGGTCTTGGAGATAGTGTGTGGACAGTCCTTGGGGTAGCGTTCGGAAAGTCCTGGGGACAGTGTTTCAACAGATGGCGTATGGACAGGTCTGGGGATAGCGTGTCGACAGTCCTAGAGATAGCGTGTCGACATTTCCGGGGATAACATGTGGACAGTCCTTGGGATAATGTGTCGACAGTACTTTGGATAGCGTTTCGACATTCCTGGGGATAGCTTGAGGACAGTCCTGGGGATAGTGTGTTTATATACCTGGGGATAGTGTGTTTACATACCTGGGGATAGTGTGTGGAGAGTCCTGGGGATAGAGTGTGGACAGTCCTGGGGATAGTTTGTGGACTGTCCTGGGGATAGTGTGTGAACAGTCCTGGGGATGGCGTGTGGACAGTCCTGGGATAGCTTTTCGACAGTCCCGGGAATAGCGTGTAGACACTCCTAGGGATAGTGTGTCGACAGTACTTTGGATAGCGTGTCGACATTCCTGGGGATAGCTTGAGGACAGTCCTGGAGATAGTGTGTCGACAGTCCTGGGGATAGCATGTGGACAATCCTGGGGAAAGCGTGTGGACAGTCCTGTGGATAGCGTGTAGACTGTCCTGGGGATAGTGTGTGAACATTCTTAGGGATAGCGTGTGGACAGTCCTGGGGATAGTGTGTGAACAGTCCTGGGAATAGTGTGTGGAGAGTCTTTGAGATAGCGTGTAGACAGTCTTGGGGATAGCTTTTCGACAGTCCTGGGGATAGCGTTTGGAGACTCCTGGAGATGGTGTGTCGACAGTACTTTTTATAGTGTTTCGACATTCCTGGGGATAGCTTGAGAACAGTCCTTGGGATAGTGTGACCGTCCCGGGGATAGTGTGTGAACAGTCCTGGGGATACCGTGTGGACAGCCCTGGGGATAGCTTTTCGACAAACCTGGGGATAGCGTGTGGAAAGTCCTGGAGATAGTGTGTCGACAGTCCAGGGGATTGCGTGTCGACAGTCCAAGGAATAGCGTGTCGACATTCCCGTGGATAGTGTTAGGACAGTCCTGGGGATAGGGTGTGGACAGTCCTGGGGATAGTGTGTAGACAGTCCTTGGAATAGGGTGTCGACAGTCCTGCGGTCGGTGTGTCGAGAGTCCTGGGGATAGCGTGTGTGGACAGTCCTGGGGATAGTGTGTGGACAATCCTGGGGATAGCTTATGGATAATCTTGGAGATGGCGTAACGACAGTCCTCAGGATACCGTGTGGACAGTCTTCGGGATAGCGTGTGGTCCGTCCTGGGGATAGCGTGTGGACAGTCCTGGAGATAACATTTGACTAGTCCTGGGGATAGCGTGTGAACAGACCTGAGGATATCGTTTCGTCAGTCTGGCGAAAGCGTCTGGACAGTCCTGGGGATAGCATGTGCACAGTACTGGGATAGCGTGTTGACAGTTCTGGGGATAACGTGGTGACAGTCCTGGTGAGAGTGTGAGGAGAGTCCTTGGGATAGCGTGTCGACAGTCCTGGGGATAGTGTGCAGAGAGTCCTGGAGATAGTGTGCTGACAGTCCGGGGGATACTGTGTCGACAATCCTGGGGATAGTGTGTGGAGAGCCCTGGACTTAACATGTGGACAGTCCTGAGGATAGCGTTTCGACATTCCTGGGGATAGTGTGTGGACAACCCTGGTGATAGCATGTGCACAGTCCTGGGGATAATTTGTGGACATTCCTGGGGACAGCTTGTCGGCAGTCCCGGGGACAGTGTGTGGACAGTCCTTGGGATAGTGTGTCGACAGTCCTGAGGATAACGTGTGAACAGTCCTGTGGATAATGTGTCGATAGTCCTGGGGATAGTGTGTAGACAATCGTGGAGATAGCGTGTCGACAGTCCTAGGGATATTGTGTGGATAGTCCTGGGGATAGTTTGTGGACAGTCCTGGGAATAGGGTGCTGACAGTCTTGGGGATAGTACGTGATCAGTCCTAAGGATAGCATGTCGACATTCCTGGTGATAGTATGGGGACAGTCCTGGAGATAGCGTATGGACAGTCCTGGGGATAGCGTGTGGACAGTAAAGGCGTTAACGTTTCTACAGTCCTGGGTATAGCTTGCGGACAGTCCTAGGGAATAGTTTGTCGACAGTCCTTGGGATAGCGTGTGGACAATTATGGTGATATCGTGTCGACAGTCCTAGGGATAGCATGTTGACAGTCATGGGGATAGCGTGTTGATACTCTTAGGGATAGCGTATCATACATTCTAGAGATAACATGTTGACAGGCCTGAGGATACCATTTCGAAAGTCCTGGGGAGAGTGTATCGACAGTCCTGAGGATAGTATGTGGACAGTCCTGAGGATAGTATATAGGCAGTCCTGTGGATAGCGCATCAAACAGTCCTGGGGTTAGCGTTGCGACTGTCCTAGGGAAAGTGTACGGACAGTCCTGGGGATAGCATATCGACAGTCCTAGGGATAGCATCTCGACAATTCTGGGATAGCGTTGCGCCAGTCCTGGGGATAGCATGAGGACAGTTCTGGGGATAGTTTGTTAACAGTCCTGAGTATAGCGTTTCATGCAGTCTTGGGGATAATGTGTGGACAGTCCTGGGGATATGATGTCGACACTCCTGGGGATAGCGTATCGACAGTCCTGGGGATGGTATGTGGACAGTCCTGGGGATTGCCTTTCGACAGTTCTGGGGAAAGAATGTCTATAGTCCCGGTAATCGCCGGTGGACAGTCATGAGGATAGCTTGTGGACTGTCCTGGGGATTGCGTTTCAATAGTCCTAGCAAAAGCGTGTCTAGAATCTTAGGGATAGCATATGGACAGCCCTGGGGAAACCGTGGTTAGAGTCCTGGTGATAGCGTGTCGACATTCCTGAGGATGGTATATGAAAAGTTCTAGGGATAGCGTGTGGATACTCCTGGAAATAGCGTTTCAACAGTTATGGAGATAGCGTGTGGACAGTCCTGGGGATAGCGTGTGGATAGTCCTGGGAATAGCGTGTGGACAGTCTTGGGGATAGCGTTACTCCAGTCCTAGGGATAGCGTGTGGACAGTCTTGGAGATAGTATGTGGACGGTCCTAGGGATAACGTGTCGACAGTCCTAGGAATAGTTTGTGGACAGTCCTGGCGATAGCGTGTCGACAGTTCTAAAGATCGTGTGTGGACATTCCTAGGGATAGCATGTGTACAGTCCTTGGCATAGAATGTACATTCCTGGGATAGCTACTCGATAGTCCTGGGGATAACGTGTCAACAATCCGGGGTATAGTGTGTCGACACTCACTGGGAATAACATGTGGACAGTCCTGGACTTTCTGTGCGGACAGTCCCGGGGATAGTGTGTCGACAGTTCTAGAGATAGCGTATCGACAGTCCTGGGGCTATCGTGTGGACAATGCTGGGGATAGTGTGTCAACAGACTTGGGATAGCATGTCGACAGTCCTCCGCATAGTGTGTGGACAGTCCTGGAGATAGCGTGTCAACAGTCTTGGTGATAGCGTGTGGAGAGTCTTGGGGATGGTGTGTCGACGATCCTGGGGATAGCATGTAGACACTCCTGGGGATAGTATGTGGACAGTCCTGGGGATAGCGTGTGGACAGTCATAAGGAGAGTATGTGGACAGTCCTGGGGATAGCGTGTCGACAGTCCTGGGTATAGTATGTGGACAGTCCTGGGGATATCTTGTATAAAGTCCTGGGGATAGCGTTTCGACAGTCATGGGGATTAAATGTCCACAGTCCTCGGGATAGCGTTTGGAGATTCCTGGGGATAGCGTGTCATACAGTCCTGGGGATAGCATGTGGACAGTCCTGTGGATACCATGTCGACAGTCCTGGGTATAGCGTGTCGACAGGCCGAGTATAGCGCGTGGACAGTCCTGGGGATAGAGTATGGAAAGTACTTGGGATAGTGTGTCAAACAGCCATGGGGATAGCTTTTAGACAGTCCTGAGGAAAGCATATCGACAGTCCTTGGGATAGCGTGTGGACAGTCATGGGGATAGCATGCTGAAAGTACTTGCGATAGCGTATGCACAGTCCTGGGGATAGCGTGTCAAACACTCCTGGGGAAAACATGTGGACAGTCCTGAGAATAGCATGTCGACAGTCTTACGTATAGCGTGTCGACAGTCCCGGAATAGAATGCGGACAGTTCTGGGGATAGCGTGTACACAGGCATGGGGATAGCGTGTCAAAGATTCCAGGGGATAACGTTTAGACAGTCCTAGGGAGAGCGTATGGACAGTCCAGGCAAGAGCGTGTGGACTTTCCTTTAGATAGCTTGTGGACAGTCCTGGTGATAGCGTTTGGACAGTCCTGGAGATAGCGTTTCGCCAGCCCTTGGGATATCTTGTGGACACTTCTGGGGATAGCGTGTGGATTGTCCTGGTGATAGCATATGGACAGTCCTGGAGATAGAGTGTGGTCAGTACTTGGGGTAGAGTGTCGACAGTCCCAGGGATAATGTGTGGACAGTCCTTGGGATATCTTGTGGACTTTCCTTGGGATAGCGTTTCGACATTCCTGGGGATAGCGTGTGGACAGTGCTGGGATAGCTTGTCGACAGTCCTGGGGAGAGTGTGTGGACAGTCCTGGGGATAGCGTTTGGATAGTCCTGGGGATAATGTGTCGACAATACTTTCGATAGCGTTTCGATATTCCTGGGATACTTGAGGACAGTCCTGGGGATAGTGTGTGGACAGTCCTGGGGATAGCGTGTGGACTTTCCTTTGGATAGCGTATGCACAGTCCAAGGGATACCATGTCGACAGTCCTGGGTATAGCGTGTCGACGTTCCTGGGGGAAGCATATGGACAGGCCTGGTGATAAAGTGTGGATAGTACTTGGAATAGTGTGTCAAACAACCCTGGGGATAGCATTTACACAGTCCTGGGGAGAGCATATGGACAGTCCTTGGGATAGTATGTTGACAGTACTGGGGATATCGTGTGAACAGTCCTGGGGATAGCGTGTTAAACAGTCCAGGGGATAACGTTTCGACAGTCCTGGGAAGAGAATATAGACAGCCCTGGGGATAGCATGTGAACAGTCCTGGGGATAGCGTGTGGACGTTTCTTTGGATAGCGTGTCGACAGTCCTGGTGATAGCGTTTGGACAGTCCTGGAGATAGCGTTACGCCAGTCCTCGGGATAGCAAGTGGACAGTTCTGGGGATAGTTTGTTGACAGTCCTGGGTATAGCGTGTCGACAGTCCTGAAGATCGTGTGTCATGCAGTCTTGGGGATAACGTGTGGACAGTCTTAGGGATATGATGTCGACACTCCTGGGAATAGCGTATCGACAGTCCTGGGGATAGTATGTGGACAGTTCTGGAGATTGCGTTTCGACAGTTCTGGGGAAAGAATGTCTGCAGTCCTGGTGATCGCTTGTGGACAGTCATGAGGATAGCTTGTGGACAGTCCTGGGGATTGCGTTTCGATACTCCTAGCGAAAGCGTGTCTAGAATCCTGGGGATAGCATGTGGACAGTCCTGGGGATACTGTGATTAGAGTCCTGGTGACAGCGTGTCGACATTCCTGGGGATAGTATGTGGACAGTCTTGGGGATAGCGTGTGGATAGTCCTGAAAATAGCGTTTCGACAGTTATGGGGATAGCGTGTGGATAATCCTGGGGATAGTGTGTGGACAGTCCTGGGGATAGCGTGTGGACAGTCTTGGGGATAACGTTACGCCAATCCTAGGGATAGCGTGTGGACAGTCTTAGGGATAGTATGTGGACGGTCCCAGGGATAACGTGTCGACAGTCCTAGGGATAGTTTGTGGAAAGTCCTGGTGATAGCGTGTCGACAGTCCTGAAGTTCGTGTATGGACAGTTCTGGGGATAGCATGTGGACAGTCCTTGGCATAGAGTGGACAGTCCTGGGGATAGCTACTCGACAGTCCTGGAGATAACGTGTCAACAGTCCGGGGTATAGTGTGTCGACACACACTGGGGATAGCATGTGGACAGTGCGGGCTTATGGTGTAGACAGTCCTAGGGATAGTGTGTCAACAGTCCTGGAGATAGCGTATGGACAGTCCTGGGTATAGCGTGTGGACAGTGTAGGGATAGTGTGTCGACAGTCCTGGGAATAGCATGTCGACAGTCCTGTGCATACTGTGTGAACAGTCCTTGGGATAGCGTGTCAACAGTCTTGGGGATAGCGTGTGGACAGTCCTGAGGATGTTATGTCGACGGTCCTGGGGATAGCATGTAGACAGTCCTAGGGATAGCGTGTGGACAGTCCTGGGGATAGCGTGTGGACAGTCATAAGGAGAGTATGTGGACAATCCTGGGGATAGCGTGTCGACAGTAATGGGGATAGTATGTGGACAGTCCTGGGGAAAGCGTGTGTTTCGAAAGTCCTGGGTATAGCGTTTCGACAGTCATGGGGATTAAATGTCCACAGTCCTCGGGATAGCGTTTGGAGATTCCTGGGGATAGCGTATGATACAGTATTGGGGATAGCGTGTAGAGAGTCCTGTGGAGACCATGTCGACAGTCCTGGGTATAGCGTGTCGATAGTCCTGGGTATAGCGTTTAGACAGTCCTGGGGAGAGCATATGGATAGTCCTTGGGATAGCGTGTCGACAGTCATAGGGACAACATGCTGACGGTACTTGCGATAGCGTGTGAACAGTCCTGGGGATAGTGTGTCAAACAGTCCTGGGGATAACATTTGGACAATCCTGAGAATAGCATGTCGACAGTCTTAGGGATAGCGTGTCAAAAGTCCAGGAATAGCACGTGGACAGTCCTGGGGATAGCGTGTTCACAGTCCTGGGGATAGCGTGTCAAAGAGTCTAGGGGATAACGTTACGACAGTCCTGGGGAGAACGTATGGACAGTCCATGGGAGAGCGTGTGGTCTTTCCTTTGGATAGCTTGTGGACAGTCCTGGTGATAGCTTTTGGACAGTCCTGGAGATAGCGTTTCGACAGTCCTTGGGATATCTTGTGGACAGTTCTGGGGATAGCGTGTGGATAGTCCTGGGGATAGCATGTGGAGAGCCCTGTAGATAGAGTGTGGACAGTACATGGGATAGAGTGTACACAGTCCCAGGGATAATGTGTGGACAGACCTTGGTATATCGTGTGGACTGTCCTGGGGATAGCGTTTCGACATTTCTGGGGATAGCGTGTGGACAGTCACTGGGATACCTTGTCAACAGTCCTGGGGAGAGTGTGTGGACAGTCCTGGGGATAGCGTTTGGATAGTCTTGGGGATAGTGTGTCGACAGTACTTTTGATAGCGTTTCGATATTCCTGGGGATAGCTTGAAGACAGTACTGGGGATAGCTCAAAGACAGTCCTGGGGGTAGTGTGTGGACAGTCCTGGGGAGAGCGTGTGGACTTTCCTTTGGATGGCGTGTGGACAGTCCAGGGGATACCATGTCGACAGTCCTGGGTATAGCGTGTCGACATTCCTGTGGAAGGCCTGTGGACAATCCTGGGGATAGGGTGTGGACAGTACTTGGGATAGTGTGTCAAACAGCCCTGGGGAGAGCATATGGACGGTCCTTGGGATAGTATGCTGAGAGTACTGGGGGTAGCGTGTGAACAGTCCTGGGGACAGCGTGTTAAACAGTCCAAGGGATATCGTTTCGACAGTCCTGGGGAGAGCGTATAGACAGTCATGGGGATAGCGTGTGGACACTCCTGGGGATAGCGTGTGCACTTTTCTTTGGATAGCGTGTCGACACTTCTGGTGATAGCGTTTGGACAGTCCTGGAGATAGCGTTACGCCTGTCCTGGGGATAGCATGTGGACAGTTCTGGTGATAGTTTATTCAGAGTCCAGGGTATAGCGTGTTATGCAGTCCTGGGGATAACGTGTGGACAGTCCTAGGGATACGATGTCGACAGTCCTGGGGATAGCGTATCGCCAGTCCTGGGGATAGTATGTGGACAGTGCTAGGGATTGCGTTTCGACAGTTCTGGCGAAAGAATGTCTACAGTCCTTGTGATCGCCTGTGGACAGTCATGAGGATAGCTTGTGGACAGTCCTTGATACTGAGTTTCGATAGTCCTAGCGAAAGCGTGTCTAGAATCCTGGGGATAGCATGTGGACAGTCCTGGGGATACCGGGGTTAGAGCCCTGGTGATAGCGTGTCGACATTCTTGGGGATAGTATGTGGACAGTCCTAGGGATAACGTGTGGATAGTCCTGGAAATAAGGTTTCGACAGTTATAGGCATAGCGTGTGGACAGTCCTGGGGATAGTATGTGGACGGTCCTAGGGATAACGTGTCGACAGTCCTAGGGATAGTTTGTGGACAGTCCTGGCGACAGCGTGTCGACAGTTCTGATGATCGGGTGTGGACAGTCCTGGGGATAGGATGAGGACAGTCGTTGGCACAAAATGGACAGTCCTGGGGATAGCAACTCGACAGTCCTGGGGATAATGTGTCAACAGTCCGGGGTATAGTGTGTCGACACACACTGGAAATAGCATGTGGACAGTCTTGGGCTTAGTGTACGAACAGTCCTTGGGATAGTGTGTCGACAGTCCTGGAGATAGGGTATCGACGGTCCTGGGGATAGCGTGTGGACAGTGCTGGGGATAGTGCGTTGACAGTCCTGGGAATAGCATGTCGACAGTCCTGGGAATAGTGTGTGGACAGTCCTGGGGATAGCATGTCAACAGTCTTGTGGATGGTGTGTCAACGGTCCTGGGGATAGTACTTAGACAGTCCTGGGGATAGCGTGTGGACAGTCCTAAGGAGAGTATGTGGACAGTTCTGGGGATAGCGTGTCGACAGTCCTGGGGATAGTATGTGGACAGTCCTGAGGATAGCGTGTGGAAAGTCCTCGGGATAGCGTTTCGACAGTCATGGGGACTAAATGTCCACAGTCCTCGGGATAGTGTTTGGAGATTCCTGGGGATAGCGTGTCATACAGTCCTGGCGATAGCGTGTGGACTGTCCTGTGGATACCATGTCTACAGTCCTGGGTATAGCGTGTCGACAGTCCTGGGTATAGCGTGTGGGCAGTCATGGGGATACAGTATAGAAATTACTTGCGATATTGTGTCAAACAGCCCTGAGGATAGCGTTTAGACAGTCCTGGGGAGATCAAATGGACAGTCCTTTGGGATAGCGTGTCGACAGTCAAGGGGATAGCATGCTGACAGTACTTGCGATAACATGTGGACAGTCACGGGGATAGCTTGTCAAACAGTCCTGGGGATAACATGTGGACAATCCTGAGAGTAGCATGTCGACAGTCTTAGGGATAGCGTGTCGACAGTCCTGGAATAGCATGTGGACAGTCCTGGGAATAGCGTGTGCACAGTCCTGGGGATAGCGTGTCAAAGAGTCCAGTGGATAACGTTTCGACAGTCCTAGGGATAGTGTGTGGACAGTCCTGGGGAGAGCGTGTGGACTTTCCTTTGAATAGCGTGTGGACAGTCCAGGGGATACCACGTCGACAGTCCTGGGTATAGCGTGTCGACATTCCTGGGGAAAGCATGTGGACAGTCCTGGCGATAAAGTGTGGACAGTACTTGGAATAGTGTGTCAAACAGCCCTGGGATAGCGTTACACAGTCCTGGGAAGAGCATAAGGACAGTCCTTGAAATAGTATGCTGACAGTACTGGGGACAGCGTGTGAACAGTCCTGGGGATGGCGTGTTAAACAGTCTAGGGGATAACGTTTCGACAGTCCTGGGGAGAGCGTATAGACAGTCCTGGGGATAGCGTGTGGACACTCCTGGGGATAGCGTGTTGACTTTTCTTTGGACAGCGTGTCGACAGTCTTAAGGATAGTGTTACGCCAGTCCTATGGATAGCGTGTGGACAGTCTTGGGGATAGCGTTACGCCAGTCCAAGGGATAGCGTTTGGACAGTCTTGGGCATAGTATGTGGACGGTCATAGAGATAACTTGTCGACATTCCTAGTGATAGTTTGTGGACAGTCCTGGCGATAGCGTGTCGACAGTCCTGAACATCGTGTATGGACAGTCCTGCTGATAGCATGTGGACAATCCTTGGCATAGAATAGACAGTCCTGGGGATAGCTACTCGACAGTCCTGGGGATAATGTGTCAACAGTACGGGGTATAGTGTGTCGACACGTAATGGAGATAGCATGTGGACAGTCTTGGGCTTATTGTGCGGACAGTCCTGGGGAATGTGATTCAACAGTCCTGGAGATAGCTTATCGACAGTCCTGGGGATACCGTGTGGGCAGTGCTGGGGATAGCGTGTCGACAGTCCTTGGAATAGAATGTCGACAGTCCTGTGCTTAGTGTTTGGACAGTCCTGGGAATAGCGTGTCAACAGTTTTGGGGATAGCGTGTGGACAGTCATGGGGATGGTGTGTCGACGGTCCTGGTGATAGCATGTAGACAGTCCTGGGGATAGTGTTTGGACAGTCCTGAGGATAGCGTGTGGACAGTTCTAAGGAGAGTATGTGGACAGTCCTGGGGATAGTGTGTCGACAGTCCTGGGGATAGTATGTGGACAGTCCTGTGGATAGCGTTTTGACAGTCATGGGGATTAAATGTCCACAGTCTTCGGGATAGCGTTTGCAGATTCATGGGGATAGCGTGTCATACAGTCCTGGGGAAAGCATGTGGACAGTCCTGTGGATA
The DNA here is from genome assembly GCA_032361445.1 of Panulirus gracilis. Classification (NCBI taxonomy): domain Eukaryota; kingdom Metazoa; phylum Arthropoda; class Malacostraca; order Decapoda; family Palinuridae; genus Panulirus; species Panulirus gracilis. The sequence continues at coordinate 12,548 of JAUUEG010650049.1, forward strand.
CCATGTCGACACTCCTGGGTATAGCGTGTCGACAGTCCTGGGTATTGCGTGTGGACAGTCTTGGGGATAGAGTATGGAAAGTACTTGGGATATTGTGTCAAATAGCCCTGGGGATAGCGTTTAGACTGTCCTGAGAAAAGCATATCGACAGTCCTTGGGATAGCGTGTGGAAAGTCATGGGGATAGCATGCTGACAGTACTTGCGATATCATATGGACAGTCATGTGGATAGCGTGTCAAACACTCCTGGGGATAACATGTGGACAATCCTGAGAACAGCGTGTCGACAGTGTTAGGGATAGCGTGTCGACAGTCCCGAATAGTATGCGGACAGTCCTGGGGATAGCGTGCTGCACACAGTCATGGGGATAGCGTGTCAAAGATTCCAGGGGATAACCTTTTGACAGTCCTGGGGAGAGCGTATTGACAGTCTAGGGGAGAGCGTGTGGACTTTCCTTTGGATAGCTTGTGGACAGTCCTGATGATAGCGTTTGGACAGTCCTGTAGATAGCGTTTCGCCAGCCCTTGGGATATCTTGTGGCACTCTTCTGGGGATAGCGTGTGGACACTCCTGGGGATAGCGTGTGCATTTTTCTTTGGATAGCGTATCGACACTTCTGGTGATAGCGTTTGGACAGTCCTGGAGATAGCGTTACGCCTGTCCTGGGGATAGCATGTGGACAGTCCTGTGGATACCATGTCGACAGTCCTGGGTATAGCGTGTCGACAGGCCAAGTATAGCGCGTGGACAGTCCTGGGGATAGAGTATGGAAAGAACTTGGGATAGTGTGTCAAACAGCCATGGGGATAGCTTTTAGACAGTCCTGAGGAAAGCATATCGACAGTCCTTGGTATAGCGTGTGGACAGTCATGGGGATAGCATGCTGAAAGTACTTGCGATAGCGTATGCACAGTCTTGG
>JAUUEG010650159.1:0-13463 GCA_032361445.1 Panulirus gracilis
TTTTCAGCTGATAAAGGAAGCTTCTTTCTGATATAGCTTAAGATTGATGCAAATGAGTAGTACATTACCTAGACATGTCTTACTGTTAGTGTAATTATCTTACCTGAAGGTTAGTGTACTGTTGAAACATTCGCTTAAACTTTACCATTGGGCTCTTACTTTAGATAGCTCATGATTATTGGAGAGTTATAGTTTCCATCCGTTGTTCAAGATCTTTAGTTTACCTAATGACAAGATGGATGTTGAATATAACGAAGCAGCAGCAGACAAATTTAGTTTGAGAATGGTTTTAAGCAATGTATACCATGCACAGTACGTACTGTAACAGATAATGATATATGTAGGAAGATGGTATATTAGATAATTCCTTCCGCTTATCACTCTTAAACAGAAAAACAGATCTCATGAATAATTGTTATAATAGCATATGTAAATGCTCTTCATATCGTATTATTACTCCATACTTTTTCGTATTACGAATATTATTGTGGTTTAGAAACCTATTTCCAGATAATGTTTTGAATATTTGACCATGTGCATTCTTAATTCCCTGACTCAGTGTATTCCATAGTTGTACTTCACTGAGTTATAAATGCAAACTACCCCAGTTTATACACATTAAGAGTGTTCTATACAAACAATTTTTGCAGTTCATTAGGTGATGATTCCTTTTTAGCTCCGTAAAGTTTATTAAAATCCATTCAGATCTTTAACTTTTCAGGCACATAAACTGATAACTTCTTGCTATGCTCTTGTTCATTTGCTTTTGTACCGTTCTTAGTGTTTGTTTTTTGTAGCAACCAAAAATTTGAATTGGTACAGATTTGGGAAAATTGGTGAATAGTGTAGAAAATCTAGAGAGTGCTGTCCTAAAATATATAGATATACTTTTATGTTTAATAGCAGAGCTTTTACATTATTTTGGCTAAACGAGATCTTTGGGATCTTTCCGAGATAAGCCTTTGATTCATCAAAATTCCCAAGAATTTGATAGTTATTTGTTTTATTGATTCAATGACACATTGCATACAACAAACCATGTGTTCAATTTGTCGGGCTTGGTACCACACCCATGTTTTACAAGCTTGTCATAAATTACTGTACGTACAAGATATATCAGTCAGCTTTGCACCCTCTGGTCGTTTCAGTGTTAATCATTCGTACATATGGTAACGAGCTGCTGTGATATACTATTTGCTAGTCTTCCGATAAGCAACAGCTTTTTTTTCTTTTAAGAAATAAAGATAATCATCGTTTTGAAGCTTTGTATGGCATATGGTTGATACGTAAACAATGAATTATCTCGTCATATCAGAATGCCCTTCACTTCTATGCTGCCGTTTACAAGCATACATATATCTAGATTTATGCTGTATTAATCCAACTCGCTACGTTTGACACTTGTATGAAAAGGGTTTGTTGAATGATATTTTGCTGGAATTCGATGCCATAATTGAATGAGGCAGAAAATATTCGAAGATAGAATTAGCTCACGTGACGAGTTTTAACCTTGTTAATGGGAAAAAGCATCCGAAGCTTGGCGTGGAAGACTGCAAACAACGCCGCGAAGCACCGGCAGTCATCGGCAGCGGATCGAATCGGGTTATGCATACATACAGTAAGGGCGTGTATATCTTGAACACCTTAACAATATAGAATAAGACATTATTGCTGCTGGCAATGGTATGTTTTGTTGACGGATTAGATGTGTTGTTAGTTACGATTGTTCAAAATATTATGTGTACATAGAAAATAAATATTACTTTTTTTAAATTTCTTTGTTGCTGAATCCCCTGCTGGCAGTATTAGCCATACACAACCACTTTTATATTGCAGGCTTTTCCGTGAGTCTACAGCAATGTTTTGGTCAATAAACGCATCCCTTCTGGAGCTGCATCACCTTCCGTAAGTACTTCTCGCAGAGATTCTCAGTCATTTATTACAATGTTTTATGTAAATGCTGACGATATGTTAAACAAATGTTCAGTATTAGAGCCAACAGCATTGGAAGAAAAATATGAGATGATTGGTATCTCTGAATACTGTCATTTATATAGAAGACAGAGAGACATCCTTGACGAATGTGCAATTCCAGGTATACTTTATTTGACAGTGACAAGAAACAGAATGGGCAGTGGCGTATTGCCTCTAATCAAAAACCAATTTTGATCTTGTGTTGAAAAGTTTTGTAGCTGTTGATAGTATCGGTTCCATTTCTTGTGGAAATTAAAGATAAACTTCATAAGAAAATGAAAATAGGGTAAATTCTCTGACCCCTAGCACAGCAGCCAAAGATATACGAAAAGACTGTATTATCATTTGGCATAGAACTGGAATGAAAAAGACTACTATAATGTTTTATGGTACAGTAATCCCAACAATGCTGTGTGGTCGCAAGTTGATAAGATAGAGAGTATGTTAATAAGCAAATAAGAGAACACTTCGTCCAAAGACATGGTTGACTACATAGCAGCCTCACTCATGATAAGCTTCACTCCTGTTTCAGAAGCGTACTGATTGATGATCTTTACCCAAAAACCTATTAAAAATAGACGTTATTCCCTCTTGCATACAGTTTCCCTTGTTATTATTAGTTAAGAGCAATAATGAATATTTGTATTCCAAAGTATAGTATCTCATTTTGAAATCACTAATTTGAATGTTAACTTTCATATCACCGTCATCAAGAAAGATTATATTCTTAAGTAATTCATAATCCACATTTGCCGATACTCGTTTGTTGTTCAGGGCGATTTCTCTGTCACTTTCCTACAGGATTAAGCATTTCATTGTCATTTAATATCGAAAGATTTGATAATGGACGAGGAAACACATTGTTAATCAAATCATATATTTTCGTGTGGAAATAATAACACCCCAGTAATACAGAGCTACCGTAAGATGATACATAAAATACCTTAACCTTACATCAAATGAGTAAACATATCAATATAGCGAAGATAGATGGAAGAAAGTCAATAGGCTGGGTATACATGAAGAAAAAAATGGTATGATTTGAAGAATTGGAATTACCTTTTCCTAAAAATTTCCACTTTGTGGTCAATGTGGAATTTTTTTTTTAGCAAAAGGAACCAATTGGTTGTATAGAGTAACAAGGTGAGAATTTTGTGAAGGCGTAAAAACTTGATTTCCTGACACTAGATAAACCAAACTTGTTCATGTGACAAGTTGAGGGAACTAAAAAGGTTATGCCTTTATAGTTAGTTTCCTTTTCACAGAAACGATGTGATATGAATATAAGCGCTGCTGATAAAGTAATTTTTTTCCGTTTCTTTTATGCTGGCTGAGACGGCACTGGCAGCAGAGAACCTAATCAAGGCCATCCCATTATATATACCCTAGCCTGAGCCAGATACCCATTTTAGCGACCAACCCTAAGGGGTGGATGAACAGCTGGTTTGACTGTGGACCGACTGCCGCAACCAGGATTCGAACTTACGTGCTCGACCTTGGGCGGCCCGTGGAGCGTCACGGTCAGGAAATCTAACCGGTACTCCACGGGTAATTGATTATAGATGGGGATTCATGTTCTGTTCTCTTGGCTTTCGGTTCCGTTAATGCAACTCAGAGTCAGCTGTCTAAAGGCCGTCGCAGTCATATTTCATTGCAAGTTATTCCCACTTTCTTATGAGCAATTTCAAACCACACAAGAGTAGCCGGAAGAAATCAGGAAAGGCTTACACACAAGTTAGGAAGTCCAGTAAGTGTGGGCAAGTTGGAAAAGCCGAAATAGCAGCAAGTTTGTGTCATACTTTTTTGTCAGTTGTAAAAAATCCATATGTACCATGCAAGTCAGAGGGATTCCCTCTCGTGTCAACCTCACACCACACCTTACTGACTGACCCACCAAGTTACCAGAATCCTTGTTATGACACTGCCCAGGGTCATTTATGACCAGTAGAAATTATGATCTTTCTTTCAGTCATAGCCAGAAAAATGATATGAGGAATTTCACTCAAGTTGATCGTAATTTAGTCTATCTCTGGCTGTTTCTAGCTAATGAATGCTTTCATAGCCCTTAATTTACGTCATTCCAGTCCACACTTGAAATAATGAATTACAAAGAATCAGATCGGCTATAAAGTTCTTGAACCCATTCGTCGTGTTGAATGTTACTTGTCGCAATTTGCGTGGTCCTCCTTGCCCTCCGTATCCTCGGTGGACTCTAGTTCCTCCACTTTCCTTGGGGGTCCTGAGGGTAATTCATCATAATAACCAGAATTACAGTCCTGAGCTCGATTTGCACTCAACTGTCCCCGAAGCGGGTAGTGTCCAGATGAATTAGGAGACACGGTAATGGGGTTAGCCACATCACTTTGGTCATCAACCATTTTCGGGGTCGTTGAGCCCTCGGTGTCCGTCACAGTAAACCGTATAGGCAACGACTGCTTCCGGGTCAGTACGGGAGGCTCTTCCTCGGGTGATCGAGCACTCACTTCTTGGGACTGTTTCCTATGAGCAGCACGCAGGGGTTTGACAGGAGGCGATGCTGACTTGGCTGACGAACTTGCTTCTCTGTAATGACACAAGATGGAATTATATCCGAATACCCCGGCATGAACATCCGTTTTCTATGTTAGCCCACTACTACTCATCACACCCTATACATGACCGTAAACCTACATTCTAAATCGTAGTACTTTGAATTAGCATTACTGAAGTGAGCCATAGGGTGGGTGAGAAGGCAGATGTGAGGGTCACTATCTGTAAGGGCAAGATGGTTATGTTTGATGGCATAGCAGTCCTGTTGGGGCTGTACGAATGAAAGGCGACAGCCTTAAACGAAAATGTTAAGGAGGGTGGATGTGCTGGAAATTAAGTACTCTAAGAACGATATGTGGTGTGAGGAGGGTAGACCGAGCAAGAAATGATAGGCAAGAAAAAAGTGTGATAGTAAGAAGAGTGTGCATTCTCATGAGAAGTCCCTTCCCGTAAATCATCGCCCAGTTATTTGACGCGTGTAGTTGGAAAAAAGAAAACCATCATTTGAGACAAGATAGCAAATGATTTAGTGAGTCGCCAATCAATTAACGACTAGTAACATGGCGTCCGACGTAATTGATCATGTTAAACATGTCTGATTTCTTTTATGATACAGTCAACATGCATAAGATGAAAGCCATTGATGTCATTCATTCAGATTTTCAGAAAATCCTCGACAAAGTCTCGCATCAAACACTACTATAGTAGAAAATGTTACGTCACATGGTGTAGTGATGTTCTTCGATGGCTGTTTAATGTCACTGTGGGTAGGGCCGTACGTGTGATGGGTAATAGTGGGCGGACACAAAATGGCTGAATAAATGAAACTTAAAAGTGTCCTGTACTGGTTATGATTGTTGCGTTATTAACTAATTCAGATAATGAGTCGTTACTTTGCGGACATGTATTAAGAGTACGGAACTAAAAGCAAGATATTTGTGTTCAAAGGAAAGGTTTAATTCCAGTGTTATTTGAGCTGAAAGAGGAAGCAACGAGAAAATGTGACATTGAAAATATTTTGGGACATATGCTCAGAGAGATGTTGATGAGAATGCTTCTGCTGTCTCATAGCCATAGATAAATGGAATCCAAGTCAAGCAAGGCAGAAAAGCTAAAGGTACACCGAGAACGTTACTTATGGTGCTTTTAGTAGAAAATACCTTCATGGGCTCTTACTTAAGGTTAGGATTTTGTGTATACAAGAAATCCAAGATTTGTCCAAGTTTCACCAGTGAGGAGACGGTGAGGACAAAAGCGGCGGTGGTTGCGTCGTGAGGCAGCATGAAGGCATGACGCTCGGTGCTGACGATCAGCACCACTCGGCAGGGATCCCGTGGCACAGTCACCGCCAGAAGCACTCGCGTCACCGACACCCTCAGTACCTCCAGCTCTCCCTCGTTCAAGCTGTCAAATACTTTACGGTGAGGAGGTTTCTGACCCAGCTAGTGGTAATCATATTGCTCTTATAATCCACTGTAATCCACGGGTTCTTGTCAGAGATTTCTGTCATAAAAATAGGAACATAAAATGCAAGAGCTCCTAAGATTATCTATAGCAGTGTACACCGGATATTCTCCATTTCACATTACCGTAAGGGTTGTTGCTATATACTTCTAGTGTCCTCTGTTGTAACTTACGTGAGTGTGTTTCCCTGTAGGGTGATGACGCAGGGCTTGCCGTAGTGCGAGACGTCGGTTGCTTCCAGGTACTGGCTACAGTCCATCTTGCCGGGCAGGTTGTCACCCTCAGACACAACCTCCCCACACGCTTGCTGGATCTCCCTGTGCAACAACGAAGAGATTACCAACGATGAACAACCTATTGAAGCGTAGAAGACTCAGTCTTGTATTGATTGTTAGTAAAACAGATTCACCAGTCTTGAAAAATGCTTTAAACGTCCAAGATATTAAAATAGTAAATGAGAGTAAGCTGCCATTGCATGTAACACTTATGGGCTGCAGCTGCAATGTTAGTGACAAAGTCCATGGCCAAGGGAATACTGTTGATACCACTATTATATATAGAGCACGACTTGGCACGAGCAAAACGTGCCTTAGCCAAAGGCCATTTGGAGTGAGAGAAACAAAGTAAGAGGAAAAAATAAGAGGAAAATTAATCAGGGCTCTGCAAGTGTCTCCAGACCTGACGCTTAAAGGCAGAGACAATACGAAGAAGGAAACAAGAAAGTTCAAAGAGAAGTCCAGAGCTTAACCGTTCAGAGGGATGAGATATATCATAGCCAATTCTTGAATGGTTGGTCTCCGCACATAAAGTGTGGGAAGCTGCTTCACGTCCAAGCCTTGGGGGCAGGGATACATGCAGACAGCTCACGAGAACAATAACTATTGTCTGACTAGCCATGGCTGCCATGGCACTTGACTGTACAGGCATATCTAAGCATTGTGTTTTCCGTTTTGAGAAGGACGGCAAATGAGATAAGGAGTTACCCCTGTGACACGTAGGATTATCCTTGTTCGAGTGAAAGGAATGAATGCTCCAAGTGTAGCATGGTCGACTGCCGCGCCCAGGATTGGAACCCAGGTTGGTCCTACCCCGGGCTGGCCCGTGCTGATTCATGGTCAGTAACACTAACCAGTATATCATGGAGGTCCCTGTGTGTGTGTGTGTGTTTAACTTTTACAGCAGCTGAAATAAAGTAATATAGATTAAAGGGTCTCAGAATGCCGTTTCTTTGAGAATCTTTTGAAATTCTCCAAGCTCTATAGCTCCTAAGCCTGTAGTTCCTTTCTCTCTTAAAGTTATTCCTCCTTTTCAATCATAAGTAAAGCTTTTGAACTTAGGAACACGTTTTGTTTCAAAATGTCTGAATATATACAAACTACTAAAACTTCAGATGATGTACATGTACGTCACGACGGAGCCAATACTTGTTGGAAAGCGAGGCTCACCATTATCAGGGATCAGCTGCAGATAATAGATGTTTTTACAGATAGCGGTGCGACATTCCCAGCCTCACGTCATGCAGCTTACCCTCTGGTAATGTGGATTCCCTTACTATAAGGCCACGTACCATTCTAAGATTCTGCTGGCTTCCCATCGTCTGGGGTTCGTAGGAGTCACAAGAAAGCAGAGCTTTTTAGATATAAATCAGATTAAGTATATTTTCATTATTCAACCACTACGAAGCATTACTTTTAAAGAGCCATGCTCCAGTTTTCTTTAAAGAGCATTGTTTAGATGCGGCTAGGAAAACCGCACTAAGTTTCAACAGACTTTCAGAATTCGTAATTTTGATATATAGTGTAACGCACTGTATAAAAATGACTACCACAGATAGTCAAGCCTAAAGAGCAGATATATGTTAGATAAGAAACTGATTACACCAACGAGTCTGATCTACAGCTAAAGAAGAGGAATAGTAATCTTTGCTTTGAGATAAAGTATACATTTCCTTATTGAATACATGATGTATGATACGGATTCTAGTTAGACTATTTTTTTTGTTGTTGAAATCCATTGATTAATTCACAAACTGAAATAGCTCAGGAGGTTTACCGTGTCCATGTATTTCCAGACCTGCAACAAAGAAGACAAAAAGCATAGAGCATCCTCCATCAACACTGTGATGGACTTGATCCTTCAGCGGCCCCCACTGCTTTATCCTGTGGCCGTCCGTCACCACCGCTACAATAACACAAAAAGGTCACTTCTATCCAGAGCTGCTGCTCCGGTTGAATAGGTGGTTTATCCCGTAGGTTTCACACACCTGTCATCACCCACCATACCTGTAGATTGCCCACCATCACCACCACTACCTGTAGGTCACTAGTCACCACCGCCGTACCTGTAGTGTATCCATCACCCTCCATACCTGTAGGACGCCATCCATCAACACCACACCTGTGGATCGCCAGCCGCCATCACCACCATACCTGGAGGTCGCAAGACAGCACCATCATACCTTTAGGCCACTCATTATCACCACAGCCATCGTAACTCATTTTCACCATACCCATAGGTCACCCTCCACTACCACCATACCTGTAGGCCGCCCATGGAATTTGTTTCCAGATGAAGTTGTCGAAGTTATTAATGCATGTGTTGATGCCCACCACGCCCACAATCCTGGCCTCGGCCCGCACTCCCTCCTGCTGCTCCGCCATCTGAGGAATATAAGCATTGAGTCACCCGTTCTGTTTCTGAAGAGAAAGAAACTAAACTTGTGCCACATTGGAGGAGACAGAGAATGTTGAGCTGGAGAAGTGGCCCGACTACGCACACACACACTTGGTGCATAAAAATCAAATGCACGTGCGCGCAGACGATGTATACACGCGCGCAAAGCTGACAAGCATTCACGCATTCGAACACCACACATATTCAGCCGTGGTTCATTAGAAGATATTACCAAGCAAAGGAGCTTCGGAATATGCTGCAACGAAGATATTAGCAGGACTCCTGCCAGCCTACATTTGCCATGTACATAAGAGCAAGCATAAGAGCGGGAGAAGAAAGGTAAAATAAGAAACGTTGAATATGGGTTTTGTGAACAAGGCAGGAGAAAATTCAGAAGTGATAAGCCTGAGGGCTTTAGAGGAAAGAGACATTGAGGATGGCGTAAAGATATGTGAGGAACCGAATAACAAGTTCAAAAGTGTTCTCACAGTGGAAGACACTATAATCCCCGACATCTTTGAAGAGATCTAGTTGGAGCAGATTATATTGACTATTCCAACTTTCCGGACCATTGCTTGACCAGTCAACTAGATATGTTGGAGAGGTCTTTGAAAGTACTTAAATACTTTACCTAGACTCATGATATTCATCAGTGTTAACCAGACTTTTGCTAATATGTTCGTCCCTGACGTTAACGACATAATGTAAGGACCGAGAATTTTTTTGTTCTCAGGCGTCCGGAGGGCTAGCCATCACTATCTTATCAATGTCAGTTTACTGTTTAGTCATATGGTCATGCCGGAGTTTTTTCACATTTTATCGTATAAGTACGTGTCCAGGCGATGTTCACACCCACTCATCAGACGACACCACCTTCATAGGTCACGGAGTTCTAATAGAGTTTGCCACTCAAACCGAACGCAATCAATTTGGCATTGAATATTAACGTGAATCAACTTTCTTTATTTCAATTTTAGTAATTCCAGTATTTAGTAGCTAAATTCCACTGTATACAGACAGTTTATCATGAGTTTGTAATCCCAAAACATCGCACAGATGTCCAGTGAATAAACAGTTAATATAGCAAGTTCACAACCTACTAGTTGTAGAATGTGTCGGGATTCTTATGAACAGTCAAAGGATTGTGTGTTCAGGCGTGGTTATTCATAACTACACGCTCATCGTATTTTGTGGAATTATTTGGAATAGTTTATGCACACTACAGCAGGAACAGAAATGTAAATGTAAGATGCAGTTTCGGTGGTGTTCTGTTCCATCTGGCAACAAAGCAGGGTAACATTTTCACCCGGTCATTGATCAAATTAAGCCCTTTCATCGAAGCCAGCCAGTTTTAGTTCTTCCATTTCACACAACTCTTAGTCATCTAAAGGCATGCACAGCTAGGAAACGGAAACCCATAAGTAGAACGGCAGTTCTACTCCTAAAATGATCATGACATCTAAGTTCAAGTACGCTTTCGATAAAGATTATGTATATCATACGGTAAAACATACATTACTGACAATAAAAGTAATTTGTGTCCACGCCCGCTTTTACATGTAGAGCGACATCAACTAGTCATCATGATTTATTATTATGTAGAAAGCGTTTATCTAACGGTACACGTAAGGAATAATCTTATCAGAAATTATCAGATGCAACTTGAAAAACGTATCCAAGACGAGTTTCTCAGTTCACTGTCTCAGTGGATTGTTTACTGCTACTGAAGCCTTCCATATCCAGTTATAGTAACGTCATCATAACGAAATAATCCTGTATTTCCCGAAAATAAATCAGACAAAAAACATGACAACTAGGAAGCTAGAACGATTATTCAACCGAAAGATAGGAGAAAACAAAACAAAAAAAAATGTATGGAACATCTAGAGAAACACTCATAAGAAGAGTTAACATATGATATCATGTAATGCAGGTAGCAGCTGAAAAGAATAGTCTTACACATGAAGCAAGACGTGCAACGAACGCTTCGCGTTAGCATCGCCTTTGCTGGCTAAATCTCGTCGAAGGTACTCGTTGGTAGGTAGGTAGGTATTCCCAAGTATGAGGCCCAATGTGTGAATACCACTTACAAAAAATAACAGCAAGTGAAAAATCCTATACGTGAAACGAAGTGTTGCAAATGTATACTCCTGGGAAGACAGAGATACCGTATATATGAATGTGAGTGTTTATGTATGAATATAAACATGCATGCATATATCAAAGTCTGTAAATACCATTCACATCAGCATATAGGAAGTTATATTGAAACCATTATGATCAGAACTTGAAATTCTGGATGTGAATGAAGGTACGCCCAAATAACTTCTATGATATGTATTGACTAGTAAGAGAGAAATTGCGAGTGCTGTGGGCGACATTCTGCCAACGGTAGCACTCTGCTACGAAGAACGAGTTGTGCGAGTTACGTGTTGTCACGTGTGTTGTGAGATGGAGAGACTGTATTTATGTTTCTGGACTGAATGCCCACATACTGGTAAAGCAGAGAGAAAAGACAGCAACCTGGGCCAAAGGAGTGAAAGTTGATAACTATTCAAGTGCTGGCTGACTGCATATCCGCCACTAACCTTTCAGATACCCAGTAACTATGGTTTCACCCGAATGGCGCAGGTTACTGTCTTTCTACCTCACCCACATCCTAGAAACATACAATCTCTTCATCTCACACACAGTGCTTGATAACTCGTAAGTACTCGTAGGTAAGCCATCTCATTCTCTCTCTTTCAGATTTGTCTTTGCATTTCTTAGTTCTTTGGACTTACATGCCTGCACGTGTGTCCACATATTTGTTTCATTTATAAAGTATTTCACATCATCCCTCGACAACGTAAAGCGAATGATGTTTACATACAAAGAAGTATATGCGTGCATGTATATATACATGCATAAACATTTACACATATTCATACGTACTGTATGTCTTCCTAGAGTACACATGCACTGAGCTTCGTTTGACACTTTTTCATCTGCTATTTTTTGAGTGGCGTTTAAGCGCCGGCCAATATTACTTTCTATCAGGTACTGTATGTTTGGCCGAACAAACTACTCCTATCCTCTTACACTTGTGAAATTTAAGCGGTCACGTACCTTATGGTGTGTTATCGGCGTGAACACTTCGTAATCAAACATTCGACTCTGCTCAGAAATGACGGAAGGCAAACCGAAAAGTAGGTTATCAACTTTTTATATAGGATGGAGAAACAGCAGTTAAATCTATGAGGAAGAAAATCACAGTTACTGTGTTGAAAAAATCTCGTGAGGATCCTCAGTAATATGGAGATTCTTCTTCCAAACAAGAAAATATGTGCTTAAAGAATAAAAAATATGATTGGTAGATGATCATGGTAGATGATCAAAATCTGGATTGGAAGAGTCCATCAAGTGTGGGTAAGATTCCTGGAAAAAATATCTACACTTTTCCGGAGCTACGAGTGAGTCGAGATCTCATAAAAAACGAGACTCGAACTATAACTTGAGATTATCGCTATACCACTGCTAAGAACAAAGTACTATTATTATTATCATTATTATTATTATTATTATTATTATTATTATTATCTTCATTGTTATCATTTTATTATCATTAGTAGTAGTAGTAGTAGTTTTAGTAATATTATTTTCAATATTTCCAGTGGACAATGAATTACCTTACAGGCAACTGAACAAGTTCATGAAAGCAAAAGCACGTGCTGCTTCGCATGAACTTGCTTCACGTCCAGTAGTCTGAATCAAATCATTCTCTGTTTGGAGAGTCTGCTTCGGTCTTCCTAACTCTGAATCAACGGTTCCTGTACAACTTTTGCAAATGTAGTCTCTGTTATTTGTTTCTGATGCCGAGGGAGAGATGGCGGTTCTTTTGAAATAGCAAATGAGGTATGAGGTACTCCTATCTCATTTAGTTAATGAGGTCTGCCTCACGTATAAAGAAGATGAAGTACCACAATAGCCACAGCTTCATTACCTCATGTTTCATTCACTGTTGCTTCAGAGCCTTGTTGTCAGTTTAGAATCGCTGAGTCGCTGTGGTGTGACGGTGTCCTGGTATTTGATAAATCTTGCCTACAGAACGGTAAGCAGTATTCTGATTTTGGTTTATTTCCTACATTTAATACACCAGTCGTCGTCTCGAGCAAAGTGAAGGTGTGTAGATTGCTTGGTCGATCATTCCTAAAGTAACTTTGATCTCGATTCTCGTTGACAAGATGGCCAGTTGAGTTCCATGAATGTGGCATAGGGTTTGTTTGTAAGTTTAAAACTAATAATTTCAGGGGTTCAGACTGTGTATTCTAGAAATCTTTTTATGCGATACCATTAGATGTCCAGAGAGATGACAAACGGAGATAGCTCGTCTGTGCGTACGCATGTCAATCTAGTGACTAGCCATTGCTCAAGGACTCGCTTGGGTTGTGATGATTCAGTCTCAAGATTCGATGGTTTGTTCATTTTCAACGACTCGCTTGGGTTTTGATGATTCAGTCTCTAGATTCGATGGTTTGTTCATTCTCAACGACTCACTTGGGTACTGATGATTCAGTCTCAAGATTCGATGGTTTGTTCATTGGAGGCTTTGTGTTGATGGGACATCATTTGCTGAGTTTCTATATTGTTTATAATTACCCTTGCACTAATTCTTATGCAAGTCCTGGTGTTACCCAGTAGCAGGGAAATGTAAGCTTCTTTGGAGTAAGAATTTCTTTAACGAAACCGTACGCTCACTGATAGAACCGTATCAAAAGTGATTTTTTCACTCGAGTAAGTAATGTAAGGGTAAGAGAGATGTGTGGTAATAAAAGGAGTGTGGT
>JAUUEG010650380.1:0-10041 GCA_032361445.1 Panulirus gracilis
ATCGCACTGTCCGTCCTCTGACCATCCATCGTCGGGAGTCGCACTTCAGTCTACACCTTAACCTTGGTTATGAATCGGGAGAGTCTAACTCACCTACTCATGAAATTTTTTTTATAGACGTTTCCCAACACAGATTGGCACAAGACCCATAACCTATTATCGATTTTGCCACCCTTATAGCAGGGTTAGCCTGGAACTTGACTTATAAATTGAGAAAAAGTCCAGCTGTGACCAGGGAACTTGACAGAGACGCTTTGATATTCTCCAGATAGTATTTCATCCCATTTTTATCGCTCCGCCAATAGCTTTACTGTTCTGCAGGTGGCACAGTGTGTTCTTATGGAGCACTCTCGTTGTTACACATTAGCCTCTTGATAGATGACTAGACAGATGATATCTAGAAGGTTGTTCCCTGGAACGCTTGTGTCGCCTGTAGTTAACTACAGAAATATTCGAAATGAAATGAGAATAGTCAGAAATATTGTTTGGAAGATATCCAATACACCCGAAGCTGAAGGTGACATGTTCTTCAAATTGTAAAGTTCCAGGTTAAACCTCGTTTTCAAAGGGCATAACTCAAGCAGAATCCAGACCAGTGGTATTGATTTTATGCCATTAAGTGTTTGATGTGTCTAACTTAACCCTAATGGGTAAGGTTAGAATTTCAAGTCATGAGTTAAGTTTAAGTTCCATGTTAGCCCTTATCATAAGAGGCAAGATTCTGGGAAAATCCAAGCCAGAGTTGTGGGTCTTATGCCATTTTAGTGATGAGGTGCTGGGAAACAGGTTTGTAAAGTTTCCGATCATCTGCTTTAAACTCTCCAAGTTATAACCAAGGTTAAGTTGCTGGTAATGTGTAACTCCCGACAACACATGTACCGGCAATATGATCCCAAGTATCTTCCACATCAGGCAGGAGACATCGAGGGAATTCTGTCATACATAAGAAAATATCTTACAGCTGTGTAGAATGTTTGAAATGTACGTGACTTGTATGACCTTGATCACCATATTTACAGTATACTAGCAGAATGTAACAAGTGTACATAACTGTATAACTTTAATCATTATGCTAACAATATACTAGCAGAATATAACAAGTATGCATAACTATAACTTTAATCATCATACTAACAGTATACCAGCAGAATATAACAAAGCTCTGGCCCATGAAAGCTAGACACCAAGTGCATGAAAAGTTGAAACCGTGTAATATGTATAATGCTCTCCTCGATAAAAGATATGTAGCGATGTATTACATGTGGGTAACATTTTTCTCATTAACTTGTGAATGTCTTCAGTTGACTACGGAGGACCGCCAGGTGCACGTAAACAACGCATCGGTTCTTGCTTGCAATATTTGTATACAAAATATACACTAGCACTACAGTTGCATTGTCCTAATATTTAAGACAAATACCGTTCAAAATACACCTGTGTCATCATTGAACTTATATTGTTGCTGACAGTACTTTACTTCAATCTGTCTTTCAAGGTTTACTAATTTATTTACAATCTCAGCTGAAAAGACTTTCAATATTCAGGGTGTGTTGTTATCGCGCATCTGCAAAATATCAATAAAGTTCGTAAATTCGTATTTATGAAGGTTTAGACAATGTCAGATATTCATCACAGAATTACACTCTCACATATGATATCAAGCTGATGTTATGGTATTACAGTAGTAACAGCAGTAATTGTAAAACAACTTTTCCATCTTTGCTGGGACACATGTTCTGTGCACGTGTGTCGTTACTCGGTCTTTGTGCAAGATGTCCAGCACCACAACATGTGTGACTACATCATGGTTGTACAGATGTTTGATGCAAAGTACAAGTAACGCTTCCGGAAAGAAGGAAGGACTTTCTTAGATTTGTTTTGATTTTTTTTTTCCTGAGCATGAACGTTTTGATATTTATCGTAACTTTTCCTCTGTGGTCTGTCACGTTCATCCTCTGAAGGGAAACTGAATAAACGTGAACATTTCCAGTTTCACTTTTTTCCTGTAGAATGATCGTTGGAAACACTTACAATTGCTGTCTTGAACTGTGGTTTTCCCTTAGTAAGCCGATGGAAAAGCGGATAGAAGTCACTGTAAGCTGATGGAAAAGCGGATAGAAGTCACTGAAATCATTTCCTCATCATGCAGTGATGACACAGGTGTATTTTCATTGCTGGTGATAATAGATTAGATAGCTTGAATTTGGCACACCATATGTATATGTAGAATCATCAAATGGAATTCTTTCCGTTAGGAATGGAATCTGACTTGAATGTAGTGGAGTATCATCACCAACTGCATCGGCATATGTCTGAGAGCATTGGTTAGATATATTTTCTTTTAGGAATGTGATTATTGGATGTTCATAGAATATGGAGTGAGTACTTGTGCAAAATGCGGACATAATGTACATGTGGGTGATACATGCTTCATAATTAGTGTAATGTGCTCCTTGTTATAGAAGTCTTCTTCGATCGTGTGTCTCAAGATCTAGGTGTTTGTTTCACGAATTTCTCAGTGTCAAAATGTAGACATTGATGTCTACTGCCTGGATGATTATGATGATGATGATGATGGAAAACTGGGGAAAGTTAGCAAAAGTTCATTTGAAACATTAGGGGTTTGTATTTACCTGTTCTTTTGCGTTACTAACAAAGTTATGCACTACATTTTTTGTATTCTTGCTGCATTTTCAGATTTATTATTTAGTTCAGTGGGTTTGAATCAGTTTATGATTTTTTTTGTTGAATGTATGTTTATAATTGTTCCTTCTTGTAAGAAATTGAAGAAAGTTGAAAATGAAAAATCATGGGGTAAGGGTTCGTCCAGT
This sequence comes from Panulirus gracilis, assembly GCA_032361445.1. Classification (NCBI taxonomy): domain Eukaryota; kingdom Metazoa; phylum Arthropoda; class Malacostraca; order Decapoda; family Palinuridae; genus Panulirus; species Panulirus gracilis. The sequence goes on from JAUUEG010650380.1 coordinate 2,832, forward strand.
GAAGCAGCGAGACTGGTGACGTTTAGTGTTTGGGTCAGTGAAAATCTGGATTTTGGTTCTGATAAAGAACAGTTTTGTATGGAGATGACATGTTCCCTGGTAACTGACCCTCTGAATTGTGTCAGCTGATCAAGAATAGAAGATGATTTCATTCTGTAGACACCGTGAACGCTTGAAGCTACAAGTAACACAAGACTTGATGGCTGGAGAAATAATTTTAGATTGAAGTTACCTGCAGAAGCGGTTGGGTTCTCATCATTCAGTTAATGATTTTCTCCAGCCTGGAAATCATCAGCTTTGTTCTGGGATGATGTTATTTTCCTCGCTTTTATGACATGTATGGACAGATTACTGCTGCTCAAGAAGGATTTTTGAAAATCAAGTGCAGAACTTTTTTTGCATTTGAGTTTGAACTCACTTTTTTTTTAAGTTGCTGCATCCTTGTGCGCTTTGACGGTGCACTTTATCGATATCATCAAACCTCCTGAGTATTTTCTAAGCTGGTGTTAGTCACCATCAACTTTTTTCATCTGGAACGATAACGCTTTCATTTCCTTTAACCTGTTCTTGTACGGCATGTTTTATGATCCCGGTACTGATCTGGTTGCCTCCTACACTCATTCAAATGTATATTTAAGATGGTCTTACGACATACCAACACATCACAACTCCATACTTATCGGAAGCTTTCTGAAATTACACACAAAAATTTCTTGCTTAGAATTGCTGTTCGACCATCAGTTTATTCCATACAAACATGTCAGACCTTGTGTGGTGGCAATATGTACATTGATTGGTCAGGTGTTTATGAAGAAACCTTGATGCTTGTGAATGTGATGTGATGAATGTGTGACATTAGATATCTTATGACGTGTTTGTCCCTGACTGGCGATATGAAATCTTATTCCGGAATCCAGCGTCAGGTTTTTGTATTATTTTAGCGATATCACAAGGCGTAAGAAATCGTGTATACTAAAGATCTGATTTTTTCCCCCTACAATTTGTGGCTTTTCGCTGCAACCTTTATCTAGTTGTAATCTTATTGATTCTAATTGACGTCATTTATTCCTGACTCACATTATATACTCCTTTCACTTGCATAATTTTCACTCATATGATCTTATGATTTTTCTATCATCATTTATTACTCTTTGTCAGACTTATGTATTCTTGTTAGTGGAACTTAACGGTAGAAACATATATATGTCTGTCTAGATATCACTATGTGTCCACAGTATTTTTGGAAATATTCCTGATGTAAAATTCACCATTTATTACCCAGGACTTTATCTTAAGGTTATGTTTGCTTTGCACTTTACTACGTACGAGGAGGCTGATTGGTAAAATTAATGATGATGATGTCGACCGATGTTCATCATCTTTTGTTGCAATGCCTTGATACAGTCGCTGCTGATAAGACTATCTGTGTGTGTGTGTGTGTGTGTGTGTGTGTGTGTGACACTCACCTCACCCTGCCACTGCATGAGATCCCAGCCATGGCTGTGAGGTGCCTGGGTGTTTACGTCCGTGGGAGCGGGTGATGGATGATAGTCGTGATCACTGGCCTTGTCCATGTTACCCAGGTACTTCTGGCACAGGTCATCTATATCACTCACGTTACCCACCAGGACCGGGCCTATGCTGAAGGAAGGTTCCAAGTGGTCGTATCCTTCATCCATCTTCCGCCGTGTGATGGAGCAGTATCACCGTGAATATGTCCTCAACTTATGGAGAAAGTCGAGATATTTCGCTGAAGGCCACTGTAGCAATGAGGATGAAACCAGTGAAAGTTTTCAATGAGAGTTCGCTAACGGCTTAATCTTGACACTACTGAGTTTGTTAAGAACTTAGGGAACACCTTGGGTTTTCGTGCAACGAAATTTCTGCGGAAACTCGGCTCTACGATTTCGTTGTTGCAGCGACAACAGGCCTTCGCGTTAAGCGCTTGTGCACAGCACTGACGGGATCATACAACTGGCTTTTGCCACGCCTACGTCTTGGCAGAGAAGGCCTGCTGGTGGCTGAGCTGGTAGGGGATTTACTAGAGGCAAAACCTTCCCACTAGTTCATGGTGATTCGGCAAGCTGTAGGTGGGGTTCCTGCACGCACCGAAACACCCGGGTTAAGTCTCCTTCCCCGGACAACACGCTTGGCTAACAAACCTTGTGTCACTCCGCCGTTAGATGGCCCTCGTGTCGCTTCCTTCTATCACTGAGCGCCAAAACGCAAACGGGTAGAGATGTGAGGGATCAGAGCTGGAGAAGTGTAGCAAGGAATGTTCATTAGGCACGTACGCTGCCGCGGTGTATATGTTTAGAATGCACCTCATGCAAAGGGTATCCCGGCCATCGTCTTGGGACGAGAATATGTCTGTGTTTGTGGGTGTGTGTGTACGTTTACTTATACTTATATCTTAATAATTTTGAGTACTCGCTGTCCTCATTTCATGAATAGCAATGTACAATAAAGATATGTGAGGCATGAGTATGTGTGTGTCTGCGTGTATGTCTGCGTACTAGCCAACAAGGTCTTGACTGGAAAGGTGGCAGCATTTGTGTCGTAGTTTACTTTGTTACATGAGTCAAGGAAATCTGTCATAGTTTGCATTGTTACATGAGTCAAAGGAAATCTTATGAGGAGTGCTTGAGCCTACTCTCATAATATCTTGGTGACTCATAAGGACCAAGTTCAGAGCGCCACAGGACGTGAGGACCATATTCAGAACGTCTGTGTACCTGTGGACCACGTTCCTAGCGTCATGGCACCTCCTAATTACTAGTTCAGAGTGTTCCGAGACCTGAGGTATGCGAGGAAGTAGAACAATGGTGTTCAGTTCAGGTCTGATTAATGAAAGGTTTAGAACAGAGCAGAACTTACAGAATCAGTGCTTGTTACGCCAAAAGACATTTTAGAAAAGACCAGAAAAATGGAAGTTGATGAATCGACACTGAAAGATTTAGCATAAAAGTTAGTGGCACCAAAATTATGATGAAACAAATAATAAAGCAGGAGTTTCATAGTCGTAATTCACTGACGGTTTTCAGAAAAAAGAGGAAAGGGTGAAGAAACAAATGCTTATAAAACAAGAGTTCAAGAGGCAATAGAAATGACAGGCGCACTCTCTGTGATAAAAAGCAAATGATGAATTGGTGGATATTAACAAGACAAAAGGGGACGACCAGTCAACGTTACGTTTGATTGGGAATCGTCTTAACTCAGAGGTACATTTAGGCAGGATAAGAAACTGAAGAACAGTAGGGTATTCGTCAGACGTGATAGGTGAAGGGAAGAGAGCGAGAAAAGAAAAGAATGCAGTAATAAAGCAAAAGAACGGGAGTCATCAAATGAGGCAAGAGAAAGAATCACCCCCTACCATTACCGCTAAGAGATCAGGAATGACACGTGATGAAAATGTCAAACTAGTAATAGTGTTATCCCTGGGGATAGGGGAGAAAGAATACTTCCCACGTATTCCCTGCGTGTCGTAGAAGGCGACTAAAGGGGAGGGAGCGGGGGGCTGGAAATCCTCCCCTTTCATTTTTTTTTTCTCCAAAAGAGGGAACAGAGAAGGGGGCCAGGTGAGGATATTCCCTCAAAGGCCTAGTCCTCTGTTCTTAACGCTACCTCGCTATCGCGGGAAATGGCAAATAGTGTGAAAGAAAAGAAAAAGATATTGCAATTTCTATATTCTTGTCATTTTCCATAAAACTAAAGTATAGGATTTCATTAATTTCATCACAATACTATAGCTCATATAAAATTAACATGCGAAGTTTAAGGCAGATTTTTTCCATATCATACATGTTTCTCGAATTATTCAGTTTCTTTACAATTTTCATCTTTATGCATAAAATTATGGCAGATTTTTTCCATATCATATATGTTTCTCGAGTTATTCAGTTTCTTTACAATTTTCATCTTTATGCAAAAAATTATCAAAGCTAGTCTATTGTATATATTCACATTAACAAACCAAAGGTCTGCTATGATTACACATATAAATGATAAATTTAAAACAATATTAAGAAGAAAATTAAGCAGTTCTTTTAGTTATATATCTCTCTTTGTACACATGACTACAATAATCTATATATATCCCTTGATGAATTAATGTAACATATCAATGTTCATTCCCATTCTTAAGACAATGTAGTCAAACATTAATAACTTTGTAGTTATGCCTCCCCTTAATATAAAACAATACAGTCCCCTTAATATAAAACATACAGTCGAAGAAACATTTGATATTGGAACAATTTCTTAAACTTATCTGAAATACAAGAATATATAAATCTTAAAAATTTCTTTTGAAGGTATCAGTATCAGCAAAATTTCTAAAATGGTACATCACTAATCTCATCTAATATGGGACTTCTTAGCAATACTACCTACTTCCATATAAAGTCTATCAATTATCAAATATGTGTAAACTTTAGTAAAAGTTCTATAGAAGACCATTCTGTAAACTTCAAAATTATTCTATTATCACTATTCTATTCCTAATCTAATGGGGTGGACCAGGTCCACGCAGCTTCCAAGTATTGATCACATACATCCTCAGTTCTTTCCCATGTATCAAAGTGAAACACGATTTTCCATTTATAGGCAAGGGCTCTTTACTTCTTTCACTTTACAAGTTGATTCATCAAGCAAGGCCAAGGCGTCAATTCATACCATCTCAATAAATAAAATGCTTCCAGTGCATTAAATTCCCAATCATTTCTTTAGCATCTTTACCTGAAATAATCCTTGGTACCTAATCAATTCTCTCACTGCATTTACTCATTTCTTTTGTAGTCTACCTCTCCATCTTCACCTTCTCCTGTACTATTACAAGTTTTAACCAACCTACAATCTGCAATACATTCCACAGAAACCATATTATCCTAAAAGAATTTCACCTATTTGCCTTTCTAAAGAGTATTTCGTATGACACCATCTCTCCTCCAAACTCCAACTAATCCACTCTAGTCACTCATTTCAACTGCTCTTGTTTTGTACCTAACTTAAGAAACAAAGAATATTCTAAAACTGCAATAATGGTTGAAACACACTTCCTTCATCCCACTCTATATCCTTAACATAAACTTCCAAATTACAATTGAAAAATCCAAAATTTAATTCACTCAAGTTGAAATAAAACTTACCGCTTCTCCCTTTTCTTTGGGGATAACTCGCTTGTCCTCCATGTCACACTTATTGCCAAGTATCATCTTTTCTACATCTTCATTTGCATGCTGAAAAAATTGAACAGCTTAAAATTTAAAGCATACATTTTCTAGAGCACCAATAATTTAACAAGAACTGTTCTAACATTCAAAGAAGTGGCCTACATGCAAGAAAAAATATATATAAGGTGGCAATAACTAACCACTAAATATGGAAAATGTCCTATTATTTGACTTTCAGTTATACGCTTATTCTAATTATTGCCCAAGACTCATCCAGGTCTGTTAAGTGCTAATTATCCATCAAAACTCCAGCTATCTGACTTCCAGACTAGGGCCCTAAAAGGAATTTATACAATCTTTTGCAAGCTGGCCACTAAATGTGCAGAACTTCATGCATCTTCAGTTAATTCTATTTATGCTAGGACAGTCCTTCACTGTCTTACTCTTCTTCCTATTTCAGTCTTCCTACAACCATCCTTACTAAACGTTACTCCTGCGTACATTAATCATAAAAAAATTCCAGTTCTTTATCATGCAAAATGATCTTGCAATCTGACCTCAGAAAGCAACTTCTTGGTTTTATTTGCATTCACCTTCTGCATCCTGCTCTATTTATTATATCAAACTGGCACACCACTCTACCCAACTTTTTCTTATATTTAGCTGACAAAATAGAATTATCTGTGGATAAGAATCACACCAAATTCACACTAACTTGCTTTCATCTTACACAATGCATCATCTATAAAAACACTAACCAATGTGACATCTCGACCTAGAAACACTCATATATTTCAAACTCTTATCTTCAGCCATAAATACACTGAAAATCCAGACTAAACAATCAACAACACCATCACCACCTAACTTGAGAAATCCACTTGCAATCCCATGCACTCAAGCTGCTTTATCACAGTTCAGCTTTCACACGGCGTTTCAGCAAATCAATTGCTATGACACTCTCTCCATACACCTTCATATCCTAAACAACCTACATCTGCCACCTTATCATCTAACACATTCAACTGACCATCAAAGCACTCATTCTATCTTGTCTTTACATTTCCCTTGCCTGTTACCACTTCCCTATCTGCTCCCCTCACTTGTTCTAATAATACTATTCTTCTATTTATTTTCTTCCTCTCCCTTAAGTTTGCAGATACTCTCTCACCCCATCTCTAAATTGCCCTCTTTTGCAGCTCGTTCACCTTCCTTTTTACTTTCTGGCACTTACTCTTGTACGACTAATCATCTGCATTTCTTCTTAGCACATCAACTTCCTCATCCTACAAAAATATCCTTTCTCAAATACCCACATCTCACCTTCCACATGCCACACACTTCACCCAAACATGTCATCAATGCATCCCTAAAGACTTTCTATTCCTTATGCATTTCCCTAATTTCATTTACTCTCACTTTATGCCATTCCTCTCCCAGTCTCTCTCGGTTTCCTTGCACACAATCCTCTCTTTTCCAAGCACACTCACCTTCACCACCCTTTTCTTACCAATGTCATTTCCTCTTTCCCCAGTGTAAATAAAAGCTTTCGCATTCTCCTCCACCATGGAGTGATCTGACATTCCAAAAGTGCCCCTTTCAGCACAAACACATTCAAAAGTCTCCGATTTGCATGCCTATCAATTAGTATATAAAAAATAGTGTATAAAAAATTGCGTCCACTCACCCACATATAATTATATAAATACAGACGCATTTTTTCAAACTAAGTATTTCTAAGTCTCAAAGCTTTTCAGCACCCAACTCTACAAGATGTGTACCTTTTTCATTAACACTGGGTATCCTATGCCTTATACTCTACAGTGGCACTTCACCCACCCTTGCATTAAATCACCCATCACTAATATTTGATATCTTGCATCAAAATTGCTGATACACTCACTAAGCTCCTCCCAAAACACTCCCCTAACTTCCTCACCCCTCTAGCTACCAGGTGCATAGGCATCAACAGTTGCCTACACGCTGCTCTAAAATTTCTTGACTTTTTAACTTTTATGGAGCCACAATAATAAAATGAA
>JAUUEG010650381.1:0-13458 GCA_032361445.1 Panulirus gracilis
GCACTCTGCGGCTCCTCTCCCCAGCCACCTTGCGGCTCCTCCCCCCTGTCACAGTGCAGCTCCTCTCCCCGCGCCCCGTGCGGCTCCTCTCCCCGGGCACCGTGGGGCTCCTCTCCCTGAGCACCGTGTGGCTCTTCTCCCTGGGCATCATGGTTGAGAACACTTGAGACATGAACGTAGTTTTAGCTACAGATGACGGACGATCTTGTCTATAATGTAGTCGGTGTAGAAAAGGTTGGTACAATTGATCACTAACGAATTACTTTAAATGTAACTTTCAGCAGGACTTATAATGCAAGTTAATATGAAATTCAGGAACATAATCAGCCTTGACAAGGATTTTGATGACCGCATTGCTCTCGACCGGCGAAACTTTGATATCATTTTTGAAAACAATATGAGCGTAGTATGGACCAGCTTCAGGAAGATGCTCAGGTAGTTGACGGAACATATGTACCTGTGCAGTGCAGTGTCAGACAGACGGTCGTTGTGGAGAACTGAGCCAAAATGATGGAACTGTGAAATTAAGAACTGTGTGTTTTCCGAAGCCAGTTGCACGTAAGAAACTCACAATGAGCAATAACCAACATGTTAGATTAAGTTATATAGATTATCGTGGAAAAGTTAAGAAACTCACATGTCAAAGTAAACGTCAGCATGAAGCGTATATTGCTGAAAATGGCAAAACAAACCTAACATTTCCTTTTTCTTAAAGTTTCAACGAACCCTTACCCTCGCCTCTACCAAGTAGTGATCTGACGTCCCACCAGCTGCACCTTTCAGCACATTCACATCCAAGTGTTTCTCTTTTGCACGCCTATCAGTTAGTATATTATCCCGTAATGCCTGCCTACCATCTACTTCACTCACCCACGTATACTTATGTATATCCCTTTTTAAACCAGGTATTCCCGGTCTCCAGTCCTTCCTCAGCACACAACTCCACAAGCTGTTCACCATTTCATTCACATCACCATACCTCACGCACCACACTCATACCCTCAACCGCCACACTCTCTACTTGTCCATTTAAATTTCCCATCAGTTATACTCGATTCCTTGCATCAAAATTGCTAACGCAATCACTCACTCTTCCCAAAAGACTCGCCTCTCTTCCTCATTCCTCTCGTGTTCAAGCACAAAAGCACTAACAGTCACCCAGCTTTCGTATTCCACTTTCATTTCTACCCACATCTGTTTGGGGCTAACTTCCTTACACAGTCACACATTCCCACAACCCCTCCTTCAGCAGTAGTGCTACCCCCTTCCTTAGCTCACGCCCTCATACTAACCCCTGACTGTACCCCAGAGACTTTCCCAAGCCATTCTTGTACCTCACTCTTGAGTTTAGTTTCACTGAGAACATCCAAGTACCATCTGTCTCTCCCTTCTTCTCCTCCTGGTTCCATCCATGCACATTGTGACGCCCCAGCCTGAGCCTTCCAGGCGGATGACCTCTCCCCGCTTGGCTCCTTCTTCTGTTCCAACTTTTTGAAATATGATACATTATTATATATACATATATTTTTTTACATATTCTTTTTTTTTAGAAGAGATTCAATAATTTCATGTTAATTACATTTTCTTCTCATGTCTTACCAGGCATTACTGTTCATGATGTTCACTAACGATATTTTGTTCTTGCAGGTCAGTAAGTGGAAGCCAACCTTGTCCTTCCTTCAACCAAAATGTGAGTAAGAATATACTTGTGAAATTTACCATTGGAAGTGACAGTGTTTATGTGAATCCTAGATTGCAAGGTTCGTCTTGTGATGATGAGTCAACCTTGAGTTACAAGGACTTACACCTTGTAATCATTACTTTAAAGTACGAATATATGCTTATAAGTGTCACTATTAGAAATTATTAGAAAGTAAGTTTAACTGCATAATATTTGTAATAATTATTTTTCTTCGGTCATGAGAGTCAATATAAGGTGTTTATGACTGGGATGAGTAATGATAATTTTAAGTGAGTTCTTTAATACGTCATCTGAGTCAACACCATGACACTGACATATGCTCCGACCCCCCGACCACTGGACCAGTGAACCAGGCACTCATTGTAAACCTTCTCCAGTCTTTTAAAGAGTCAGAGGTGAGGTTCCCCAGTATAACACTATGACACTAACAGACCCCAGCACCAGCATGGTCCTCACCATGACATTAACAGACACCAGCACCAGCATGGTCCTCACCATGACACTAACAGACACCAGCACCAGCATGGTCCTCACCATGACACTAACAGACCCCAGCACCAGCATGGTCCTCACCATGACACTAACAGACCCCATTACCAGCATGGTCCTCACCATGACACTTACAGACTCCACTACATACACTCAGACAGTGACAACATAAGGAACACCTTATACCACATGCACCTGTACAGTAACAACATAAAAATAACTTTACAAGGAACACACAACAAATACCATCAAACACAGAGCTACTGGATTATGATTTCTCGTCAGAGTTCAGTGCCATCTGGAAATGGTTTATGTATTAAACAGTCGACCGTGAGACACAGCCACCAAGCTTCTGTCTGTTGAAGCCAAACAAACAGTTGCCGCTATACAGCCGCCATGTTTGTCTGGGATACACAGACAAACAGTAAGACAATAACCAGACAAATTGAACAAGTGAAACACAATCTGACACATCCTCCAGAGAGTCATGAGTGTTTCAGTTGGTGTTGACAGACCCAACGCTGTCCAACTTATGAGACACCACCACCACCACCACCGTCCCCCTGGTATACCCACACCACCACCACCACCACCGTCCCCCTGGTACACACACCCACACCACCAGTTGCCGCCCTTACTTCTTGTCATCCAGCGTCGGGTCATCAGCACAGATCATCCATTACCTAATCAGTTGTCCATCAGGGGTTCATCCGGCACTGAGGCATCCATTACCTCATCATTCATCCGTCACTAAGTCATCTATCACTGAGCCATCCAGCACCGCGTTATCCAGCATCGAGCCATCCATCACCAAGCCATCCGTCATAAAGTCATCCATCTCAGAATTATTCATACTGGAGTCAGTCATCCATCACCTGGCTCATGAGGAGACACTCTAACATTCTCATGGTTATGGTCGTGCATCTGTCACTGTTACTTTGAACATCTGTCCAAGACGAGTCTTCATGAACACCTGTTGGCCACCCTGATACTCTGAACACGACGCCTCGTCTTGATCGTTCAAAGAACTGTTCTTGTACTGTGGTCTTTGTACAGACAGGCAAGAGAAATCAGGAGATCCTCAGATTGACCAAGAATAGCATGTTTACAATAGCTAAATTACAAGTTGGTTGCAACGTCTTTTTGTGATCCAGAACGGTCGTTTGTGTCTTGTTCTTGGTTTAAAGATGTGTCACATACCAAAGAATGAAATCGTTTTGTATTGCCGAAAAAGATATACAATGGAGAGATCGAACAATGGAGGGTGTGATTTGTCGGCACTTTATTTTCCCAGCGCAATATTTGACGATTTTGATCAAAGAATGCCAGTTTTAGAGAATTTTTATGAGAGTGCTTAGAGAGAAACAGAAGGATTTGTATGTGACATTAATGGATCTGGAGAAAACATATGATGTGGTTGATAGTGATGCCTTGTGGAGGGAGATATATGGTGCGGGAGGAAAGATTTTAGAAGCAGTGGGAAGCTTCTATCAAGGTATAAGGCATGTATACGAGTAGAAGAAAGGAGAGTGAGTGGTTCCAAGTGAAGGTTGATCTGCGGTAGGTGTGTGTAGTGTATCCATGGCTGTTTATTTTGTTTATAGATGGGGTGGTGAGGGAGGTAAATGCGAGTCTTGGAAAGAGGGGCAAGTATGCAGTTTCTAGAGGATCAGGGGGCTTGGGAAGTGAGTCACTTGTTGTTTGCTGATGATATAGTACTGGTGGCAGATTTAAGTGTGAAATTGCAGAAATTGGTGACTGACTGTGAAAGGCAGTGTGAAAGGAGGAAGTCAAGTGTAATTGTGAATACAAGCAAGATTATTAGTTTTAGCAGAGTTGAGGGTCAGGTTGGAGGAAGTGAAGTGTTTTAGATACCCAAAAGTGGACATAGCGGCAAATGGTTGCATGGAAGCGGGAGTGAGTCATAGGGTAGGCGAAGGAGCGTAGGTTCTGGTAGCACTGAGAATGTGTGGAAAGATATGTCGTTGTCTGGGAGGACAAAAATGGGTATGTTTGAAGGTATAACAGTTTCTACAAATTGAATGGATGCGAGAGGAGCTATAGGTGAGAATGTGTGGGCGAGGGAGGAAATGTTTGAGAAAAATATGCAGTGTTTGGTGGTTTGATCGAGTTAGTAATAAAAGGGTAAGAGAGCGGTGTGGTAATAAAAGGAGTGTGGTTGAGAGAGCTAGAAAGGGTGTGATGAGATGGTTTGGATATATGGAGAGAATGAATAAGAAATTAAAAAAAAGGATACATGTAACAGAAGTGGAGGAAATAAGAAGTGGTAGACCAGATTAGAGGTAGAGGAATGGAGTGAAACAGATTTCGAGTGATCGGGGCCTGAACATGCAGAAGGGTAAAAGGCATGCAAGAGATAGAGTGAATTGGAATGATGTGGTATACAGGAGTCTACGTGTTGTCAGTGGACTGATCTAAGGCATACGAAGAAGAGTGTTTGAAAAAATGCTTGGAAAGATCGTGTAGAATAGCGAAAGATGAAATTAAACAAAGCAATGGGAGTGGGTGAGGAATGGAAGATATTTAGCGAAGCAGTGCTGGCATGTGCAGGGGAAGAGTGTGGCATGTAGAAGCTGATAGATTGACTGGTGAGAAAGGGTAATGAACGGTGGGATGACGAAGTAAAGTTGCCAGTGAAAGAAAAAAAAGATGTTTATGGTCGGCACTCACAGGAAAGTAGTGCAAAAGAAAGCGGGAGATCAAGAGAATGGTACACGAATTGAAAAAGAGGGCAACTGTAAGTTAAGAGGAGTTATTATCAGTACACTTCAGGTAGAAAAAAATGTTTTGGAAGGAAGTTGAATGTGTCAGAAAACAAAGGGAACAGATGGGAACATCGGTGAAAGAGGTAAAGGGAAAGTGATAACAGATAATGATGAGGTCAGGAGGAGATGGAATATTTTGAAGGACTGTTGAATGTATTTAATGATAGGGTGGCAGATGTAGGTGTTTAGATCGGAGAGATATGCAAAGTCATAGTGAGTGGTTTGTTGAAATGTGGCAAGGCGGCTGGAACAGATGTTGTTGCTTTCGAATTTCTATAGAAAGGGGGCGACTTCGTTGTTTACTAGTTAGTTAGGATATTCACTTATGTATGGATCATGGTGAGGTGCCTGAGTATTGGCGGAATGCATGTACGTAAAGTGCCATTGTATATAAAGGTATGGGGATAAAATAAGTCTTCAGCTACATAGGTATAAGTCTGTAGACTGTACCTGTTAAGTTACATGGGAAAGTTGTGAGTGATTGATAGAGTTGATGTTCGTACAGAGAATCACATGAGGAAGGAATGTTTTTCATCTCAGAAGTAGTAGAGGATTTTTGGTTCAGGTGTTTTCTGAGAAGAATGCGTGAGAAATACTTAGAGTGACAGAAAGATTTGTATGTGGCATTCATGGACCAGAGGAAATCATGTGACAGTTTTGATAGAGATAGCTTGTGGAGGGTCTTACGAATAATGGTGTGGAAGGAAATCTGCCAGAAGCAGTGAAAAGTTTTTATCAAGTGTGTAATTCGTGTGTACGAGTAGGAAGAGAGGGGAGTGAGTTGTCCACGTAAAGGTTGGCTTGCGACAGTGGTGTGTGATGTCATGACTTTAATTTGTTTATAGATGGTGTGGTAAGAGAGGTAAATGCAAAGGTTTTGGAGAGAGGGTCAAGTATGTAGTCTGTGGGGGGTGAGGGTGGCCCAGAAAGCGAGTCAGGTGTTGTTTGCTGATGACACAGCAATGGTGGCAGATTCGAGTGAGAAAATGCAGAAATTGGTGACTGGGTTTGGGAAAGTGTGTAAAAGGAGAAAACTGTGAGTAAATATAAATAAAAGCAAAGTATTAGCTTTTACATGGTTGAGGGATTGGGGTGTGAGTTTGAATGGAGAAAAGTTGGAAGAAGTGAAGCGTTTTATATTTGCGGGAGTGGAAATGGCATCGAATGGAACCAAGGAAGCTTACTTGAGTCGAGGGTGAGTTAGTGGGCGAAGGTTTTGGCGCACTGAAGAATGTGTGGAAAGAGAGGGAGAAAAATGGGTATGTCTGAGGTCATATGATTGTGAGAGCACAGGAGGAATGGGTCCAGGGCGTGATAATGAAGGTGCAGGGGGAGTAAGTTCAGTATGTGATAGTGAGGATACAGGGGAGTAGGTTCAACATACGATAATGAGGATACAGAGGAGTAGGTTCAGTATATGATAATGAGGATACAGGGAAGTAGATCCAGTATATGATAGTAAGGATACAGGGGAGTAAGTTCAGCATATGATAATGAGGATACAGGGGGAGTGAGTTCGGTACATGATGGTGAGGATACAGTGGGAGTATGTTCATTACTTGATAGTGAGGAAACAGGTAGATTAGGCTCACTATATGATAGTAATGTTACAGCAACTGTGTAGTGAGTATGGTGACGAGAACCATGTGCTGGTGAGAATACAGAGGGTCAGGTACAGTCATTCTTCTCTGTAAAGTATTTTCTTCTATTTTTACGCTGGCGGAAGGGAAGTGGGATAGTGGGGGATCTGGTCCTGAATAGTGTAGTGCCAGCACTAGCGGGGACATGTCACAAGGTTAGCAGTTTATCCGGATTCTAATTATAGATACGACCATTTCATTCTGGTACAAGATGAACTGAAGAGAAAAAATACTTGGTGTCGGAGGTAGAAATGGGGAAGAGTTGCACTTAACATTGGCAACGCTGACTTTCCTATGTTGAGTGTGCTGAAGTGTACCTCTGTTGAAGTGTTCCTTTGTTGAAGTAGGATGTAGTGCACCTTAGTCTAAGTGTACTTCTGTTGAAGTGTTCCTTTGTTGAAGTAGGCTTAAGTGCACCTTTGTTTAAGTGTACCTCTGTTGAAGTGTTCCTTTGTTGAAGTAGGCTGAAGTGCACCTTTGTCTTAGTGTACTTCTATTAAAGTGTTCCTTTGTTGAAGTAGGCTTAAGTGCACCTTTGTTTTAGTGTACTTCTGTTAAAGTGTTCCTTTGTTGAAGTAGGCTTAAGTGAACCTTTGTTTAAGTGTACCACTGTTGAATTGTTCCTCTGTTAAATTGTGCTGTGCTGAAGTGTATCTATTTTGAAGCGTGCTGGGGTGTTCCTCTGTTGAAGTGTGCTGAAGTGTATCTCTTTTCAGTGTTTTGAAGTATTCCTAGTTGAAGTGTGCTGAAATGTACCTGTGTTGAAGTGATCCCCTGTTGAAGCGTGTTGAAGTGTACATATTTTGAAGTGTACTGAGGTGTACATTAGTGTTTTTCTTTTGAAGTGTATTGAGTGTGCTCCTCTGTTGAAGAGTAATGGGGTTTTCTTCGTTGAAGTGTGCTGAAGTGCCCCTCGTTTAGAAAATGATGAAATGTCCTTCTATTGCAATATTGTGAAATGGACAACTGATGAAGTGTGCTGAAATGTTTCGCTAGTAAAGTTTGCTGGTGTCTTTCTCTCTTGAAGTATGGTGAAATGTTCCTCTGTTGTAGCGTATGGTGAAGTGTCCTTTTGTTGAAGTGTGCTGATGTCCGTGTGTTGGGATGTGTTGAAGTGTGCTGATGTCCTTGTCTTGGGATGTGTTGAAGTGTGCTGATGTCCCTGTCTTGGGATGTATTGAAGTGTGCTGATGTCCCTGTCTTGGGATGTGTTGAAGTGTGCTGATGTCCCTGTGTTAGGAGTGTTGAAATGTGCTGATGTCCCTGTGTTGGGCGGTGTTGAAGTCGGGCTTTACTGAGGTGTTTTTGAGTTTCGTTGGTGTGCCTCTGTTGACGTGTGCTGAAGTGTCCCTCTCTTGAAGTGGTTGATGATTTTATTTATGTATTTATTTTGTTTGCGTTGGAAGCTCCAGTTCCGGACAAATGGCCACATCAAGGCCGGGCCTTAATTGAAATATAGAGAGGAATATGAAGGGAAAAAGAAGGGACAAGGGAAAGTATTCATGAAATTTGGAAGAAGTGAAAAACTTATCTTTTAAAATGTGCCAGGTCATAGTTATTGGGAAAAACTTGAGAAGGTAGAGAGTTCCAAAGCTTCGAGGTGTCGGGAAAGAAATAGTTGCCAACGGCCACACGGTGATCATGTGACGCAGCAGCTTGCCGAGTATTGCGTGGCCTAGCTAGTGGTGGGGGTACACAAGCAGCCAGCTCTCGGGAGCAAAAATCAAAGTTATACCTACAGAAGAGGTGAAGTGAACCAACATCTGCGGCGTAGGACAAACGGATCGAGACTTGAGAAGTTAGTCGGAGAGAGCTTATAACTCGGGCCGTTTTCGACTCATCTCTGTCTAGTATGGATGCAGAGCGGTACTCCATTCAAGGTTTGATCAATACTTTGTATAAACCGAACAACTTTTCAGAAGAAAAGAACTTTCGACATCTAAGGTGGATTCCCATTTTCCTTAAGGCAGACCTAGGTATCTCCGTAGTGTGGGGTTTCCAAGATAGAGTAGATGTTATAGTAATACCAAGTATGTTTTTTGAGTCAAGTTGTAGAATTATAGGACTGTCGAAGGAGCGAGGAAAGTTGTGAGGAATTTGCTATAGAGAGATGGGCAGAAACTGGATCCTGGGGTCATTAACCGAAGCCGATTTCGTCTACCTCACTGAGGTATCCTGTCCATGTCTGAATTTGTTGAGGAAAGTTTGCTGGGACGAAATGCAGATCGAGCGAGAGTATTGAAGGATGTGGAGGAATGCAGTGTTAAGCCGTTAGCGTGTGAGTGCATTTGATTATTTGTGGTAGACAGGAGGAAATTGTTGATAAAAGGAGAAAAAAGTATAGGAGACACGACAGAACCTTGAGAAACACCGCTGTTGGTAGAGATAGGAGGGGAGACTGATCCATCAACAACCACAGAGATAGATCGGCCGCAGAGAAAACCAGATATGAGAGAGCAAAGTGAGGGAGGGAAGCCGAAAGAAGGGAGCTTAGGGATGAGATATATCCCAAAGTTTTGGAAATATCTTGCCATGACCACCTGAAGTGAGATTCTCTCTCACTCTCGCCCTCCCACACACATACACACGTATGCACATGCACAAATGAAAAGCATACATGCATACATAGTTAGAAAAAATTACTTATTAACGGATATGAAAAATGATCCCATACTGACCAATAATCACTACGGTATATATCAGACATACAGTATGTAAACACACACTCACCTCTCTTCATAACCTAGATATTCATGTTGTATTTTCTTTGTACATTACTAGCCTGTAGATTATCTGTAGTATCCCTACAGATGAGGACAAATCTTTCTTCTTTCTCTTTCTACTAGTATTGAACTGGACAAGATCAGCTGCGTTCATTTGTTTGACTTTGTTTCTCTGTTGTCCTAAGCCATAATCTTTATTGTCAACAGAACAGACCCGACTATGTCCTTCACGCACGAGGAAGCTGTGGACATTGAGAATTTTAAGTTTCATAAAAGAGAGACAAACAATGGCGCAGCGGCATCATATAACTCTCCTGAATTTTTGATAATTGGATATGCCCCACCCTTTTGAAAGCGGCCATTGATCAGGAAAAAAAAAAACAAAAAAAAATTCCATCACATTGTGTTACCTAAACAATCCAATAAAGTAAATTCCCACTTGGCTGTGAAATCCTGGACTGTAGTTTAATTATGGCTAGGAATATCAATTCGGCCGAGTGGCAACGCTGATTAAAACATAGATTCCCTTCATCAGGCATGCAGCATCGACTACCCCTAACATCATTTGAAGCTGAGTTGCAGTAAACTTTTTATTTCGAACAAAAAAATGATAAAAGATACAGAGACACATTTACATAAAGAAGAGCTCGATGCTGTATCCAAAACATCGACTTTCGAACATTAAGCTCATATAACAGATGGTTTGTTTAGAAATAGATGAGGAATATCTTTTTTTATTAAATACTTTGGTCTGTGGCAGCCACAGGATCTACAAAGCTCCACTGGATCCAGTGAAGCCACGGTCTCGGATAATGCTCAGGCATGACAATGACCTGGTGAAGATGCAGACAACCAGTGGCCTCAGTCAAGTTCGATAATGACCAGGTGACGAGCACAGAGTCCTCTGGCAATCTTAGTCCCCCGTCATGTTGACCTGTTGGAGAAACTCTGACAGAGTCTATTGCTGCACCTGTTGGTCTCAGCCATGTTCAGTGTCGACCTGGTGAGAACCAGAGTGGGGAGATGTTATCATGTATTGACGTTAACCAGGAGGAATCATGACTTTAGCAAGATCAAGTTCTTGAGGTCTCCACCACCTGCTTGTCTCCAGCACCTTCAGGTCTCCCACACTTGCTGGTCTCCGGCACTTACTGGTCTTCAGCCCCTATTGACCTCTAGCATTTGCTTGTCTTCACTACCTACTAGTCTACAGCACCTACTGGTATCTCCCAGAATCGATCCTGACCTTAACAAATACATATTGTGATATACTCTGGCTCTGATAGTGACCATACGAGGAGCAGGCTGCAGACACTGTGAGCAGGCTGTGGTCTCAGACAGGTTGCAGGCTCATCATGTGAAGTCCAGGAGAGGGGAAGCTTCACTGTTACCTCCCCAGGTGGCAGCAGTAGAGAAGGTCGGTAATGACGTCATAATCTTCAGATTGTCATCCCCCACGGTGGTAGTACCTGTCATCCAGGCTGTGGCTCATCACCTCTGACGCACAGCTTTGTTTGTTCGTTATTTTTTTAGTCTTAACATTTTGATAAAATTCAGAAAGTCGACACATCCGAACGGCGTCGCTTGTGTGTGGAAGATATTAATAGATATTATGAGACGACATATTAGTGTACTTTTGTTGCAGAGGGAAAAGTTTTTTGGGGGGGATTTGGAAATTTGTTTTAGTCTTCCCTTGATGAAAATGATCCAAACCTGAGCAGGAATTTATACATTAGAATAACGAGTCATTACGTTTACAGGATATCATACTAGCACTGTGGCCTGCAGTTTGTCTCGTCTTGATGTATTCATAATCCTCACTAAATCATATGCGCACGTCAGGAAATTTCAGGTAATTACTGTTCTTAAATCTTGTTTTGAGTTATGATGAGTTGCCGGAAACATAAGAGGGAGTTATAAGACATTCTTTGATATATTTACTGACCCTCAGAATTAAATCTTGTCAGACATTTCATACGTACAGATGACTGAGGAATTATCATCAGCCAGAGGTATACAAAGACACTGACCTCTGGGAGTATAACTATGTTCAACGATCATGCAACACTGATTTATCCTGAGAGTTTTATAAAGTCATATTTCCTGTATAAGTTCTTGTGTTCTACGATTCAGAAACAAATGAATAATGGAAAATGTAACCTCCGTAGTAAGTCATTGTGCCCCCTGACTATAGGCGTGACGCGGGTAGTTGGTCAACGTATATTACGACACGGGTCTAGAGCCCACAGTATAAAAATGGTACGATGTGTTCCTACAAGATCCAGACACAATGTTCTCGTGACTATTGTACGTTCATATATACCTATCATTGCTCTCACAAACGCCAAGCTCCCCTTCCGTACGCATCCAAATGTACGTAGGACCTTACATTTCCCTTCATTCACCCATGCCTCACTATCCCCAAGGTTCCGTCCATCGTCAAGTCCACTCATATAGTAAGACCCTCAACATCCTCCTGGTCCTCCACATTCAAACTTGCACTGGAACCATCTCCATTCCGCTCCCGCTGCTCATAATGACCTTACGTTTGTTCACATTAACTCCCAGGTTTCTCTTCTCACTCTTCTACAGTCTGACACTAGATGCTGGAGTTTCTGTGTCGAGTGTGCCACTAGAGCCGTATCATCTGCAAATAGAAACTGATTGACCTAGCAAGCCCTCCGCCACATCCCCCCCCCCCGCCCCCACCCCTTCCTTCGCTCCAAGACTCTCGCATCTACCTCCCTGGCCATCCTGTCCATGGACAGATTAATTGGTCTTGGTGGCATCACACAGCCTTGACGCAGACAGGGAACACTCACATTGTCCTCTCCCTCTCGCACACATGCCTAATTCTCCAGGTAAAACCTCTTCTCTGTATTCAATAGCTATCCTCCCTCACCATATATTCGTAGCACCTTCACAAAGCATCTTTGTCAGCCGTATCATGAGCTTCGTTCCAAGATGCACAAATGTCTCATCCAAATCCTTCTTTTTCGTCGAGTACTTATAATGATGGTTTACCTAGGCTAAACCACTCCTGAAGCCACATTTTCTTTCCTATTCTGAAGCATGTTGCACACGACCACCCCCTCGCTCACCACTCTCCCGTACGACTTACCAGGTATACGATACAGACTTACAATTCCGTTAGAGGAACATCCACTTTTGTCTCTCTTGCACTATGCTCACGGCAACTCACCTTAGGTCACACAAACGTCGAAAAGCTTGATCAACCAATCAACAGCAGTACCATTCACTTTCTTGAAGGGCTTAACTACAGTCCCATTCACTACTGCCGGTTTGCCTCACATCATCTCATACAATGCTTTTACTGTCTCTTTTTACCAAAACTTTCGCTGAATATTTCACACCGTTTGCTACCTCGTTCTAAACACAGCACCTCTACTATCCTGTCTTCTAAAGCATTCAGTAGTCCTTCGGGAACACGCTACATCTTTTCTTCTCGTCTTCTATACTTGTTACCACTTTCCCATCTTTCCTCACAGTAGCCCACCGTCTGTGTCCTTGTTCTCCTCACACTAGATACCTTCCAAAACATTTTCTTAAACTCTCTGAATTTCATTAACACTCTCCCTCCCCCTCTCATATTTGTTCTCTTTTTCAGTTCCCATACCTTTCTCTCAACCATCTGCCGCTTTCTCTTGTATTCCCCCCAGTTGCTTGCACTCTTTCCCTCCAGATACCAACTAAGAATCTCCGTTTCTCTCTGTCTAGTGATTTAACATCCTCATACCTTCACTCATTATGATTTCTCGTCCCTCCAAAGCCAACCTTTTTCTTGCCACACTTCATCGGGATAATTAAGGTAACGCTTCTCTAAAGATCTTTCCATTCCTCCTCCACCCCCCTAGTTTTAAGGACTGTCTACGCCATTCTTTACTCAACCCATCTTTTTGTGTTTTAAAACTTGTTCATTTTCATTACTTCCTTCACGCATGCGTCATTTTCTCTCATTGTAAACATCCGTCTCTCATTTGATACATCGTCATATCAAGCCATCCTCTAAGCCTTGACTATGGTTCTTCAAGAGGAGTTACTGAATGAATTTGCGATACTTTTTTTCCTATGAGAATATCATTGTTTCTTATGACGTG
>JAUUEG010650490.1:0-13456 GCA_032361445.1 Panulirus gracilis
TTATACGGAAAACATATGTCCCTAAAGCTCATCCAGGCGAGTCATTTACCTTACACGAACATCACATGTACCTCAGGATCATCCAGGGGAGTCATCTGCCCTTACACAGACAACACATGTGCCTCATGATCCTCCATGTGAGTCATCTACCCTGACACGGACAACGCGTGTGCCTCATGATCCCCCAGGTGAGTCATCTGCCCCTAAAAGGACATCGCATGTTCCTCATGATCTTCCAGGCGAGTTATCTGGCTTTAATGGTAAACACATGTCTCCCATGATCCTCCAGGTGAGTCATCTGCCCATACACGTACAACACACGTACATCATAATCCTCCAATTGAGTTATCTGTTCTTACACGGACAGCAAATGGGCCTCATGAACCTCCAAGTGAGTTTTCTACCGTTACAAAAACGTCACAATATCTTCATGATCCTTCATGTGTCATCTGGTTTTACGCGGAAAAATATATGTCTCATGATCCTCCTAGTGAGTCATATCTCCTGAGATGGGTAACGGATATGCCTCATGATCCTCCAGGTGAGTCATCTGCCCTTACACGGACAACACATATGCCTCAAGATCCTCCAACTGAGTCATCTACCCTTACACAGACAACACATGTGCCTCATGATCTTCCATGAGAGTCATATTTCTTACACGGATAACACGTGCACCCCATGAACCTCCAGGTGAGTCATTCGCATTTAAACGAACAATATAGTTGCCTCACGATCCTCCAGGTGAGTGAATTGTCCCTAGGCGAACAATACATGTGCCTCAGAATCATCCAGGTGAGTCATCTGCCCGTAGACAAGAAACACATTTGCCTTATGATCCTCTAGATGAGCCATCTGCTCTAACACAGACAACACGCATGCTTCATAATCCCCCATATTAGTCATCTGCTATGACAAGGGCAACATATGCGTCTCATGATCCTCCAGGTGAGTCATCTGCCCTTACAAGGACATCACATATTCCTCATGATTCTCTATGTAAGTCATCTGCTTTTATACGGACAATAAATGTGCCCCCAAATCCTCCAGGTGAGTCATCTGTTCTTACATGGAAAACACATATACCTTAGAATTATCCAGGTGAGACATCTACCCTTACAAGAACAACAAAAGTTTCTCATGATCCTCCAGATAAGTCATATGCCCTGACAAGGAAAACAATTGCACCTTATGATCCTCCAGGTAAGTCATCAGCCATGGGTTGGACAACACATATGCTTCATGATCCTCTAAGTTAGTCATCTGCTCTGACACAGCCAACATATGTGCCTTATGATCCTCCAGGTGAGTCATCCTTTCTTAGACAACACAAGTGCTTCACGAACCTCCAGGTGAGTAATCTGCCCTTACACGAACAACACATGTGTCTCATGATCCTCCATGTGAGACATCTAACTTTACAAGAACAACAAAAGTTCTTCATGATCCTCCAGATAAGTCCTGTGCCCTTACACGGAAAACACTTGTCCCTCAAGATCCTCCAAATAAGTCACATACCCTTACACAGACAACACATGTGCTTCAAGATCCCCCATGTAAGTCATCTACCCTTACACAGACAACAAACTCCCTCATGATTCTCCTGGTGAGTCATCTTTTCTCACACGGGCAACACAAGTGACTCATGATCCTCTAGGTGAGTAATCTGCCCTTACATAGACAGCACATGTGCCTCATGATCTTCCAGGCGAGTGAACTGTCCCTCCACGAACAATATATGTGCCCCAGAATCACCCATGTGACTCATCTGCCCTTAGACAGACAACACATGTGCCTCATACTCCTCCAGACGAGTCATACGACTTGGCACGGACATTCCATGTGCCTCACGATCCTCCAGGTGAGTCATCTGCCCTTACACGAACAACACTCCTGCCTCATAATCCTTCATGTGAATCATATGCCCTGACACGGACAACATTTGTGCCTCAAGAATCCTCCAGGTAAGTCATATTCTTAACAAGGACAACACATGTGCCTCATGATCCTCCAGGTGAGTCCTCTTTTCTTGCATGGACAACGCATGTGCCTCATAAACGTTCAACTGTGTAATCTACCCTTACACGGACGACACATGTGCCCTATCCTACTACAGGTCAGTCATCTGACCTTACACGGAAAAATCATAGGCAGCATGATCCTCCACGTGAGTAACCTGTCTTTTCATGGAAAACACATGTTCCTTAAGATCCTCTAGGTGAGTAATTTGCCATTATGCGAACAACACATGTGCCTCATGATCCTCCAGGTGAATCATATGCCTTTACACGAATAGCTTCGTTGCTTCATTATCCTCCATCTGAGCTATCTGCATATATATACGTACAACACATGTGCCTCATAATCCACTTTGTGAGTCATCTGCCCTGTTAAGGACAACACATGTGCCTCATAATCCTCCAGGTGAGTCTTATGCCCTTACAAGGGCATCACATTTTTCTCATGATCCTCAAGGCGAGTCATCTGCCTAGGCATGGACAACATATGTGTCTCATGTTCCTCCAGGTGAGTCATCTTCCCAAACTCGGACAACATATATGAATCAAGGTTCACCAGATGAGTCATCTACCCTTTCATAGAAAACATATGTGCCTCATGATCCACCATGTGAGCCTTCTGTTATTACACGGACAACGCAATTGCCTAATGAACCTCCATATGAGTCACCTGCCTTTACACGGACATGTGCCTCATGATTCTCCAGGTGAGTCATATGCCCTGACACGAACAACGCATGTGCCTTATGATCCTGCAAATGATTTATCTACCCTTACATAGATAAACCCATGTGCCTCAAGATCCTCCTAGTGAGTCACCTAACCTTGCACAGACAACACATGTGCCTTATGATCCTCCAGGTGAGTCATTTGCTCTTACACGGACAACAAAAGTGTCTCATGATCCTCCAGGTGAGTCATTCGCATTTAACGACGAGCACAGTTGCCTTAGGGTCTTCCAGGTGAGTGAACTGTCCGTACAAGATGAATACATATGCCTCAGATTCATCCAGGCGAGTCATCTGCCATTAGATAGACATGTGCCTTATGATCCTCCAGACGAGTCCTATGCCATGACAGACATTCCATGTGCCTCACGATCCTCCATTTGAGATATCTACCCTGATGCGGACAACACATGTGCCTCATTATCCTTCATGTGAGTCATCTGCCCTTACAGGGACAACACATGTGCCTCTTGATCCTCCAGGTGAATTATCTGCCCTGATAAGGACAACAAATGTGCCTGATGTGCCTCCAGGTGAGTCATCTGTTCTTACATAAGCAAAACATGTGCCTCAGGAACGTTCTATTGAGTAACTTACCTTTACACGAACATGTCCCTCAAGATACTTCTGGTCAGTCATATGCACGTACACGGACAAAACATGAGCAGCATGATCATCCAGCTGGGTAGCCTGATCTTTCACTGAAAACACATGTTCCTGAAGATCATCCAGGTGAGTGATTTGCCCTTACACGGACAACACCTGTACCTCATGATCCTCCAGGTGCGTCATTTGCCCTTACACGGACAATATTTGTGCCTCATAATCCTCCATGTGAGTCAACTGTTCTTACACGGACAACTCATGTGCCTCAGGAACGTTCACTTGAGTCATCTACCCTTACACAGACAGCACATGAGCCTCATGATCCTCCAGGTGAGTCATTTGTTCTTACATGGACAATACATGTGCCTCAGGAATGTTCAATTGAGTGATCTACCCTTACATGGACAGCGCATGTGCCTCATGGTCCTCCAGCTCCATTATCTGCATATACACGGACAAAACATAGGCAGCATGATCCTCCAGGTGAGTCACCTGGCTTTTCACGGAAAACACATGTTCCTTTAGATCATACAGGTAATTAATTTGCCCTTACACGACCACCACATGTGCCTCATGATCTTCCAAGTGAGTAATTTGCCCTTACACGGATAGCTTAGTCACCTCATGATCCACCTTTTGAGCTATCTGCACTTACACAGACAACATATGTGCCTCATAATCCACCATGTGAATCATCGGCCCTGAGGAGGAGAACACTTGTCCCTCATGATCCTCTAGGCGAGTCATCTGCCCTGGCATGGAGAACACATACGCCTCATGTTCCTGCAGGTGAGTCACCTGCCCAAACACGGACGTCATATGTGAATCAATATGCACCAGATGAGTCAGCTACCCTTACAGAGAAAACATATATGCCTTATGATCCTCCAGTTCAGTCTTCTGTTCTTACATGGACGACACAGATGCCTAATGAACCTCCATGTGAGTCATCTGCCTTTACCGGTAAAATACATGCGACATGATTCTCCAGGTGAGTCATATGACCTGGCAAGAGAAAAAGTGCCTCATGATCCTCCAGTTGATTCATCTATTCATGTAGGGAAAACACATGTGCCTTATGAACCTCCAAGTGAGCAACCCTCCCTTACACGGACAACACATGTGCCTTAGAATACCCCTGGTGAGTCATTTGCCTATGCACGGACAGCACGTGTGTATCATGATCCTTCAGCTGAGTAGTATGCTCAAACACGGAAAACACATGTTCCTCAAGATCATCCAGGTGAGTCATTTACCCTTACTGAAACAACACATTTGCTTCATGATCCTCCAGGTGAGTCTTCTGCCCTTACACGGACTACAAATGTGCCTCAAGATCCTACAGGTGTCATCTGTCCTTACACGGACAACACATGTATCTCAGGATCATCCAGGTGAGTCATCTGCCCTTACACTGACAACAAATGTGCCTCACGAAACTCCAGGTGACACATCTACCCTTACAAGAACAACAGAAGTTCCTCATGATCCTCCAGATTAATCATATACCATTACGCGGAAAACAATTATACCTCATGATCCTCCAGGCGAGTCAGCAGCCCTGGGTTGGACAACAATAGTGCTTCATGTTCTTCCGCGTGAGTCATCTGTCCTTACACGGACAACGTATGTCCCTCATGATCCTCCAAATGAGTCATCTACCCTTACACAGACAACACGTGTGCCTCATGATCCTCTAGGTGAGTAATATGCTTTTGAAAAACATATGTGTCAATTCTCCAGGTGAGTCATCTGCCCTTACAAGTACAAGATATGTGCCTCATGATCCTGGAGGTGAGTCATTCGCATTTAACGAAAAATAATGTGCCTCATGATCTTCTAGGTAAGTGAACTGTCCCTACGCGAACAACACATGTGCCTCTGAATCATCCATGTGAGTCCTCTGCCCTTAGACTGACAACACATGTGTCTCATACTCCTCCAGACGAGTTAGATGCCCTGGCACGGACATTCCATGTGCCTCACGATCCTCCAGGTGAGTCAGCTTTTCTTACACGGACAAAACATATGCCTCATGAACGTTTATTTGAGTAATCTGCCTTTACACGGAAAACACATGTGACTCATACTCCACCTTGTGAGTCATCTGCCCTGAGAAGGACAACACATGTGCCTCATGATCCTCCATGCGAATCATATGCCCTTACAGTGACATCACTTTTTCCTCATGATCCTCCAGGCGTGTCATCTGCCTTGGCATGGACAACACACAAGCCTCATGTCTCTACAGGTGAGTCATCTGCCCATACACGGACGTCATATGTGAATCAATATCCACCTGATGAGTCATCTACCCTTACAGAGAAAACATATATGCCTTATGATCCTCCAGTTTAGTCTTCAGTTCTTCCATGTACAACACATTCGCCTAATGAACTTCCATGTGAGTCATTTGCCTTTACCGGGACAACACATGTTACTGAAGATTCTCCTGGTGAGTCATATGCCCTGACTAGAAGAACACAAGTGCCTCGTGATCCTCTAGGTGATTCATCTTTTCATACACGGAAAACACATGTGCCTCATGAGCCTCCAAGTGAGTAACCTTCCCTTACACGGACAACACATGTGCTTTATGATACTCCTGGTGAGTCATCTGCCTATACACGGACAGCACGTGTGTATCATGATCCTTCAGCGGTGTAATCTGCTCTAACACGGAAAACACATATTCCTCAAGATCATCCAGGTGAGTCATTTACCCTTACTGGGACAACACATGTGTTTCATGATCCTCCAGGTGAATCTTCTGCCCTTACACGGACAACACATATGCCTCATAATCCTCTGGATGAGTCATCTACCCTTACATGGGCAACATATATGTCTCATGATCCTCTAGATGAGACATCTGCCCTTACACGGACAACAAATGTGCCTCATGAACCTCCAGGTGAGACATCTAGCCTCACACGAACAACAAAAGCTCCTCATGATCCTCCAGATAATTCATATACCCTTACGCTGAAAACAATTGTGCCTCATGATCCTTTAGGAGAGTCATCTGCCTTGGGACGGCCAACACATATGCCTCATGATCCTTTATGTGAGCCATCTGCCCTTACACAGACAACACATGTGCCTCAAGATCCTGCAAGTGAGTCATCTACCTTTACCCAGACAACATATGTGCCTCAAGATCCTCCAGGTGAGACATCTGCCCGTGCAAGGACAACACATGTCCCTCATGATATTACAGGTGAGTCATTTGCTTTTAAACGAACAAAACAGTTGCCTCATTATCCCCAGGTGAGTGAATTGCCCCTACATGGACACCACGTGCCTCAGGATAATGCAGGTGAGTCACCTGCCCTGACACAGACAATATATGGAGCTCATGGTCCTCCAGACGAGTCATCTACCCTGGCACGGACAACACATGTGCCTCACGATCCTCCACATGAATCATCTGCCATGACACGGACAACGCATATTCCTCATGATCCTCCAGGTGAGTCATCTGCCCCTACAGAGACAACAAATATGCCTCATGAACCTCCAGGTGTGTCATCTATCCTTACAAGAACAGCATAAGTTCCTCATAATCCTACAGGTGAGTCATATGCCCTTAAGCGGACAAAACATATGCCTCCTGATCCTCCGGAGGAGGAGTCTGCCCTGGTACGGACAACACATGTGCCTTATGATCTTTCAGTTGGGTCATCTGCCCTTACATGAACAACACATGTGCCTCATAATCCTTTATGTGAGTCATCTGCATTTTTAAAGACAACATATGTGCCTCGTGATGATTCAACACATTTGCTTCATGATCATCCAGGTGAGTCAACTGCTCCTACTTGGACAACACATGTCCCTCATGATCTTCCAGAAGAGTCATCCCCTCTGGCATGGCCAACGCATGTCCCTCAAATCCTTCAGGTGAGTCACCTGCCCATAAAGGAAGAAGACATGTTTTTCATGATTCTCCAAGTGAGTCATCTGCTCTTTCACGGGCAACACATGTACCTCAAGATCCTCCAAGTAAGTCTTCTACCCTTACACAGACAACGCATGTGCCTCATGAACCTCCAAGTAAGTCATCTGCCCTTACAATGACAGCACATGTGCCTCATGAACCTCCAAGTGAGTAATCTGCACTTATACCGACAACAGTCGTGCCTCATGATACTCCACGTAATTCGTCTGCCCATACACGGACAGCATATGAGTCTTATGATCTTCTGCCTTACACGGGAAACACATATTTCTCAAGATTATCCAAGTAAGTCATTTGCCCTTATAGGAACAACGCATGTCCCTCATGATCCTCCTGGTGAGTCATCTTCCCTTACATGGACAACACATTTGACTCATGTATCTTCCATGTGAATCAACTGCCTTAACATGGACAACATATGTACCTCATAATCCTCCAGGTGAGTCATCTGCCCTTACACTGATATCAAATGTGCCTCATGAACCTGCACATGAATCATCTACCCTTACACGAAGAACACAAGTTCCTCAAGATCCTCCAGGTGAGTCATCTGCCCTTACACAGACAACAATTGTACCTCAGGATCATCCAGGTGAGTCATCTGCCCGTACCCAGACAAGAAATGTACCTCATGAACCTCGAAGTGAGTCATCTACCCTTACACGAACAACACAATTTCCACATGATCATCCAAGTGATTCATCTGCCCTGGGATGGACAACACATATGCTTCACGATCCTTCAGGTGAATCTTGTGCCCTTACACGTACAACACATATGCCTCAAGATCCTCCAAGTGATCACCTGTGCCTGATGATCCTCTAGGTGAGTCATTTGTTCTTACACGGACGTCGCAAGTGCCTCAAGATCCTCCCTGAGTAATCTGCTCTTTCACGGACAACATCTATGTCCCATGATCCTACAGGTGAGTCATCTCCCCTTACAAGGACAATATATGTGCCTTATTATTCTCCAGGTGCGACATTCACACTTAAGCTAAAAGCAGAGTTGCTTCATGACCAGCCAGGTGAGTCAACTATCCCCATACACGTATATCACATGTGCCTTAAGATCATCCAGGTGAGTCATCTGCCCTTACATGAACAACACATTTGACTCATATCCTCCATGTGAATCATCTGCCCTTATAAGGACAACGTATGTGCCTCACGATTCTCCAGATGAGTCATTCACTCTTAAACGAAAAACACAGTTGCTTCATGATCCTCCAGCTGAGTCAACTGCCCCTAAACGGATAAGATATGTGCGTAAGGATCATCCAGGTGAGTCATATGCCCTTACACAGGCAACCCTTTTGCCTCAAGATCCTCCAGACGCGTCATCTGCCGTGGCACGAACAACACATGGGCCTCAGGATCCTCCAGGAGGGTTATCTGTCCTTAACCGGACAACACATCTGCATCAAGATCTTCCAATTTAGTCATCTACCCTTGCACAGACAACATTTGTTTTCATGAACCTCCAGGTGACTTAGCTACCTTTCCATGGAAAATACATGTGCTTTAAGATTCTCCAGGTGTGTCATCTGCCATGACACAGAGAACACATATGTCTTATGATCTTCAGGGTGAGTCATCTGGTATTAGATGGACAACACATGTGCCTCATAAGCCTCCAAGTGAGTTGTCTGCCCTTCCACGGACCACATATGTGACTCATGATACTCCTAGTGAGTCATCTGCCCATACTCGGACAACGACGTATGTGCCTCATGATACTCCAGGTGAATAATCTGCCCCTACAAGTAAAACATGTGTTCCTCAAGATCATCCAGGAGAATAATTTACCCTTACATGGACAACACCTGTGTCTCATGATCATCCAGGTAAATCATCTGCCCTTACACGGTTGATATTTATGCATCATGATCCTCCAGGTGAGTCAGTTGGCCTTACACGGATAAAACATGTGCTTTACAATCCTCCATGTGAGTCATCTGCCCTGACACGGACAACACATATGCTTTATGATGCTCTTGTTAGTCATCTGCTCTTACAAAGACATCACATGTTCCTCGTGGTCTTCTAGGTGAGTCATTTGCCTTTACACGGACAACACATGACTCATAATTCTCCATGTGAGTCATATGCCTTGATATGGACAGCACATGTGTCTCATGATCTTCCAGGTGAGTAATCTGCCCTTGCACGGGAGCCATATGTTCCTCATAATCCTCCTGGTAAGTGAGTCATCTGCCTTTACACGGACAACACATGTGCCACATGATCCTTAAGGTGAGTCAACTGCCCTGACACGGACGACACATGTGCCTCATAATTTTCCATGTGAGTCAATTGCCCTCACAAGGACATCATATGTTCCTCATGATCCTCCAGGCGAGTCATCTGCCTTTACACGGACTACATATCTGCTTCATTATCCTCCAGGTGAGTCATTGGCCCTTACACAGACATCAAGTGTGCTTCATGAACCTCTAGGTGAATCATCTACCCTTATACGAAGAGCACAAGCTCTTCATGATTTTCTAGGTGAGTCGTCTGCCACGAAAAAAAAAAAAATGTGTGAATCGTATACCCAAGCTCGGACAACGAATATGACTGACGATCCTTCAGGCGTGTCATCTGCCAAAACACGGACAACACATGTGCCTCAAGATCCTCCATGTGAGTCATCTGCTCTTACACAGACAACCTGTGTATCATGTTCCTCAAGGTTAGTCATCTGTTCTTTCACGGATAACAGATGAGCCTCATGATCCTCCAGATGAGTAATATTCCATCACACGGAAAGCATATGTGGCTGAAGATCATTCCTTTGAGTCATCTGCCCTTACATGGACAACGCTTGTGACTGTTGATCCTCAAAGTCAGTAATCTCTCCTTACAAGGACATCTCATGTTCCTCATGATCCTCCAAGTAAGTCATCTGCCCTTACACGGACAACACATGTGTCTCCTGATCCTATAGATGAGTTTTCTGCCCTAACAAGGACATCATATGCTCTTCATGATTCTCTAAGTGAGTAATCTGCCCTTACACAGACAACATGTGTACGTCAGGATCATCCAGGTCGGTCATCTGCTCTTACCCAGGCAACAAATGTGCCTCATGAACTTCCATGTGAGTTATCTACCCTTACACGAACAACAGAAGTTCCAATTGATCCTTCAGGTGAGTCATTGCCCTTACGTAGAAAAAAAAGTGCCTCATGTTCCTCCAGGCGGTTCATCTTCCCTGGGATGGAAAACATATGCCTCATGAACCTCCCGGTGAGTCATCTGCCCTTACACGTAAAACATATGCCTCAAGATCCTCGTTACACTGACAATACATGTCCTTCATGATCCTCTAAGTGAGTCATTTGTTCTTACATGGATAACGGATGAGTCTCATGATCCCCAGGTGAGTAATCTGCATTTACACGGACAACATTTATGCCTCATGATCCTCCATGTAAGTCATCTGCCCTTAAAAGGACAGTATATGTGGCTCATGATTCTCAAGGTGAGTCATTCACAATTCAACGAACAACATAGTCGCTTCATGATGCTCTGAGTGAGTCAGCTGCCTGTACACGGACAACACATGTGCCTGAGGATCATCCAGGTGAGTTCTCTGCCTTTACACTGACAACAAATGTGCCTCAAGATCCGATAGACGAGTCATCTGCCCTTAACCGGACAACAAATGTGCCTCAAGATCCTTCAGGTGTGTCATCTGCCCTGACACGGATAACACATGTTCCTCATGTTCCTTCAGGTGAGTCATCTTCAATTACACGGCCAACACATGTGCCTCTTGATCCGCCACCAGGTGAGTCATCTCTCCTTACACGGACAACACACATGCCCCATGATCTTTCAGATTAATCATATGCCCTAAGATAGAGGACACATTTGCCTCATGAGCCTCCAGGTGAGTAATCTGCCCTAACACGGACAATAGATGCTCCTCACGATCCTCCAGGTGAGTCAACTGGCCTTACACGGACAGCACATGTGTCTCATGATCCAATAGATGAGTCGTCTGCCCTTAAACGGACAACACATGTACCCCATTATCCTCAAGGTGAGTCATATGCCCTTGCACTGACAGCATAGGCGCTTCATAAGCTTCCAGGTGAGCAATATGCCTTTACACGGAAAACATTTGTGCCTCATGATCCTTCACATGCGTCATCTGCCCTTGTGGACAACACATGTGCCTTATGATCTTCCAAGTGAGGAACATGCCCTTTCCCGGAAAACACATGAGCATGATGATCCCCTGGATGACCTACAAGTCATCTGTCTTGACACGGACAACGCATGTTCCTCATGATCCTCCAGGTTAATCATTTGCCAATACACGGACAACACTTGTGCCTCATGATCCTCCATTCGAGTCATCTGCTCTTACGCAGATCTCACATGTTCTTCATAATCCTTCAAGTGCCATAAGATCCTCAAGGGGTTTCATATACCTCTACACGGACAACATATGTGCCTCATATTCCTCCGGGT
Source organism: Panulirus gracilis (assembly GCA_032361445.1). Taxonomy (NCBI): domain Eukaryota; kingdom Metazoa; phylum Arthropoda; class Malacostraca; order Decapoda; family Palinuridae; genus Panulirus; species Panulirus gracilis. Next base: position 11,798 of record JAUUEG010650490.1, read on the forward strand.
GAGTAATCTGCCCTGATACAGAAAGCACACGTTTCTCATGATCATCCAGGTAAGTCAACTGCCCTTACACTGACAACACTAGTGCACCATGATCCTCCAGGTGAGTCCTCTGCTCCTTCACCGACAACACATGTGCCTCATGATCCTCCAATTGAGGAATCTGCCCTTATACGGACATACGGACAACGTATTTGCCTCCTGATCGTCCAGGTGAGTTGTCTGCCCTTACACTGGCACCACATGTAATCATTGATCCCGCAGGTGAGTAATATGAACTTACACGGACACCACCGTTTCCTTAGGTCCGTTTCCTTATGATCCTCCAGGTGAGTGATATGCCTTTCCACGGTCAACACATGTGCCTCATGATCCTCCAGGTGAGTTATCTTCCCTTAAACGCACATATGCCCCATGATCCTTCAGATGTGGCATATGCCCTTACACGTACGATATATGTGCCTCATGATCCTCCAAGTAAGTCAACTGGCCTTACGCGGTCAACGTATGTGCCTCATGATCCTCCAGATGAGTAATCCTCCCTTACATGGAATAGATATGTACCTCATGCTCCTCAAGGTGAGTAATCTGCCCATACACGGACAAAGAATGTGCCTTTTGATCCCCCAGATGAATCATTTGCCTTTATACAGACAACGCATGTGCCTTATGATCTTCCAGGTGAGTCATCTGCCCTTACAGAGACATCACATATTTCTCATATTCCTCCATGTGAGTCACTTGCCTTGACATGGACAACATATGCACCCCATGATCCTCCAAGTAAGTAATATGCCCTTACGCTGACAACACATATGCAACATGATCCTGCAGGTGATTCATATGCCCTTACACGGAAAACAAATGTACCTAATTATTCTCCAGGTGTGTCATCTGTCCTGACACGGCCAATACATGTGCCTCATGATCGTCCAGGCTAGTACTCTACCCTTACACAGACAAAATAACTGTATCATGATCATCGAGATGAGACGTCAACCCTTACGCGGACAACATATGTGCCTCATGATTCTCCAAGTAAGTAATATGCCCTTACACTGAACAAACGTGTGTCTCTTGATCCTCTAGGTGAGTCCTCTTACATGGACCTTATATGTGTTCATTATCTGCCAGACGAGTTATTTACCCATACCTGGACAACACACGCTCCTTATGATCCTCTAAGTGAGTCATCTACCCATACTAGAGCATCACATGTTTCTCATGATCCTCCAGGCTAGCCATATGCCCTTACACAGACAATACATGGACCTCATGATCCTACAAGTGGGACTTATGCCCTTACACAGACAACATTTGTGCCTCATGATCCTTCATGTGAGAAATCTGCCCTTACAAGGAACAAACGTGTGCCTTATGATCCTCTAAGTAGTTATTCTGCCTTTACACGGACAGTAAGTATGCCTCATGATCCTCCAGATGAGTCATCTGACCATACACGGAGAGCAAATGTACATTTTGATCATCCAGGTTAGTCATCTGCTCCTCCACGGACATCATATATTCCTCATGAACCTTCAGGTGAGTCATCTGCCCTGACTCTGACAACACATGTACCCCATGATCCTGCAAGTGAGTCATATGATGATCCTCCAGTTGAGTAATCTGCCCTTACACGGACAACACAAGTGCCTCATGATC
>JAUUEG010650599.1:0-13454 GCA_032361445.1 Panulirus gracilis
TCTAGCTGTCATGTAATAATGCACCGAAACCACAGCTCCCTTTCCACATCCAGGCCCCACAGAACTTTCCATGGTTTGCCCCAGACTTTTGCCACCAAGAACTAATTACTTGTGTTTGTCTGCCATTAGCTAGACTACAAAATACTTGGTAAGACACTGTCAAGCGAATACCATATAGCTATTGGTAATATGAGGATGAGTCATTGTGATATGTCTTTCCTTCCCAAGTCCCTTAACGTACGTGAACTGTCCCCTTTTAAGGGCAGGTTTTCCTTTTCCTTAAAAACTTTTAGAATAATTTCCATTTTCTCTACTTACTTTTCTATCTTTATAGTAGTTTTTATGTTTTGTTTAAAGCCTGACCTTGAGAGAGACTTGTTCCTGACAAGCACCTTCAGAAATAATGTAAGAATGCATGTGGGAGAAAAGTAAGTTGATATGAAGAAGATCAAGGTTCTTGCACTTGAGGGAGATAGTTGTAGTTTATCAGTTTGATTGGACAATTAGAGGCTGAGCTGAAGTATTTTGAATTACAGAATTACAGGTCTGTTATTTTGTGGGGATAGGTTCTGAATTCCTGTAGAATGGTAAAATTCCATATATGAATGATGCATTATGAATTTGAGGAAAATTTGGGAACTTCCATTGGCTTCTAAAGCACATACAAAATAAAGCTGATAAATTGAATGAGAACTTGTATATACCCTTTGATATTTGATAATATTGCTGTCTTTACTGTACTCCTGAGTACAGAAAAAGTTTTCACTTGTTGCACTCAGTTGTGGAATGTTTTGATATGTGGATTTTTTTTTTAAATTATACTAACTTATTATTGATTTTTAGAAACAAATCACTCATGGGCCATTAATGGACTGTTTGGCTGTTAGATTAAATTTCTTTATGCAAATTTCATGGATATTTGTTTTGTAATCCTGTAACTTTGCTGCCCTATTACTGGAATTTTATACCAAGCTTGGTTTAGTTATTAAGGTTAATATTTGCAATATTAGTTTTTTATTTAGTATCATTAGTGTACTGTTAGTGATGGCTGTTCTTTGTCATGTCCAAATTTGGGTTTTTTGTCTTCTGATATTCTTAAAAATGTCTCATTCTTCTGCTTGAAGTGAATGTTATCAGTTGGGAAAAATCTGTCTGTGATTATACAACAGTCAATAGTTAGGAATTAGACAAAGGCCTCTGTCATGGATGATTATCCCTCTTTTAACATAGAGGCTCAGGGCATGAGTAGGAATTGGTTGAGTAAGCATTACTCCATTGCAGTCCTTTTTCTTCCCCCATCATTTAGGAAGGATTATGGTCTTGGCTCACTGATAGGCTTAGAAATTGGATTTAGATTTTTAGAGAGAATCATTTCAGCATGCTAGATCAAGCAGACACAAAATCAATCCAACCCATTGATTCACATTCTGCACCATTGCAAAGCTTCTTAAACACTCAACAGTATGGCACGAAAGTACATAGAACCATTAATTGGCAGTCATTACCAGCATTAGAAACCTTTAATAATTTCTATAGTGACAGCAAACTATTGATATATGGTAGTGAGTGGTGTAAGAGTTTACAAAGATTTACAAAATTTGGTGTGATGTGAAGCTTTTTTCCACTTCAAAGTCTAATAAGCCTGAACAGAGGGCCATGAAACCCATATATCCTCAGCTGACTGTCTAGGCTAAGAAATTAGTCTGTGAACTCAAAACGCTTTAACTAAGGGGTGTTGTTTAATCTCTCACATATCATTATGCCGTTCACTGGAGACTGGGAGCTAATAGGTAAGATGATGTTTTATTCATTTTTATTGCATAAGTGTATCCACATGTTAGCCTTGTTCATTCATGGTTGGTTATACACTTTTTCCTTAAACTTCTAATTTCTTTTGCACTTCTTACATGTTGTTCATATATTGATGCCATAATTTGAGTCTCAGTATAATTAACCATGCTCTCTAGCTTGTATGGCAGTTTAGCTATGCTTTCTGCTTTCTTTTTTTGTGTCAAGTAGTTGGATTAGGAAGATACAGGTTTTGTTTTTTGTTTTACTTGAATCATATCCGTATAGAATTAAGTAAAAACCTCATGATAGAATGCTTGTAAGTCATAGTAAGTTTTCTTAGGTGTCAGTTGGTGATGTGTGCAAGCTCAGGCCAACTGCGGCACCTCTTCGTATATATCTTGGTTTTGTGATTGATCATGGAATAAGAGATTACTGAACCCTTTGTAGGTCAATAACAAGACAGATTTAGGAAGTCTGTACACAAAAATTTTGCACAAATGATGTTTGTAGGTAAAGCTCTAAAGAAAAAGATGGCAGCTATCAACAGTTATGGATTTCAAAAAGGAATATGATCAAATGAAAAGACAGGGACTTTATGAAGTACCTTGAAAGAGTATTGCATGCTGTTAAAAACTTTTACAGTGGAAGTAAAAGTGTAATAATGTGGTTTTGATTTCAACAATACTGTTTCTATTTTTCATCTTCTTAATAATGGAAAAGGTTAAAATTGTTGACATGAACATTTTCTGATACATTTGAAATAATTAGTGAGGCTTATGAGTCCTTACTGTACAACTTGCCATCAGTCAGACTACAGTGATAGAGATTTGAACTTGATATAGAGCTTTACTAGTACCTATGATGAAGGTACTTAAAGATGTGCTGTTGCTCTCTGTTGCATATTTACATTGATGAGGTGCCCATTTTTCAGACATGATTGTCAGTTAAGGAAGAGATTTTTGATGGTCATTGTACTTTGCACCATATAGTGCCACCATGGGTAATTATTGTACTGCTATTGTGGATGAGGGAACTGGGAGTGAGATGAGAGATTTGTAAGGTAGACATGAACCCTGAAGTAACATAGGGGAAGCTGCCTCAGTTTTATGCAAATAATGCTGTTTTATTGATAACTGAGTTGGAAGAGGAGTAGGATAGATGGGTGCAGGAGGAGGATACTCAAAGTGAATACAAGAGCAAGTTTTCCATGATTAGTATAATGTCAGTTTATCAAAGAAAAACAGAAAGTTGGGAAGGGGTTTAGGTGGAGAATGTGATTAATTTGTATAGAAGTGAAAAAAGGTTAAGAGTAGGGTATTGCATTTATAAAGGATGGAACTGTTTTGAGAGCTTTCTTGAAAAGAAGGCCTTTTTAAGATTATGCTGTGTAGGAAGCATGCACTTGTGTTATATGTGATCCAGCCGTGTGTAGATAGTTTTCTTGGATATGAATAGGTTAGAAATATTACAGTTAAGATGGATAACATTAATGGTTTTGTATGACCATAAAAAATGGGAAATTATGTAAATGAGATATATGGTTTTAGATGGTTGTTAATGAGGTACATGGAGGAAAGCATATTGTTGTGGCTGTCCAGAGTGTTTGGTGGAAGTGAAATTGATGATAATCATTCACAGTATGGTTTGGAGGTATTGAGGTAAATCTTGAAGGAGAACACGTATTCCTAATGTTAACTTTTAGATTTTAGGTGTATTTCAAAAGAGGAATTCAGGTGAGCAATTGTTGATTATATACATTTGAGAACTTTTTTTTTGCAAGAGTAAAACTACAAATTGAGGATGCCATTTTCACCTCATGTCTGCATTGGATTTAATGTTAATGTTTATGAAGAGCTTTGATAGTGAAGTTGCTGTCAATGCCACCACAGTGGACATTATTTAGTAATGGTTGAGTGATGTGTTGGGATGGATGGATGTAATTCTACCACATGTAAATAGGAAAAGAGTTAAGATCTAATTTCATTTCATTGATCTGTGTTGCCAGTTTTGTCTTATTATACTATATGTTATCAATGCAGTGAATTGCAATAAGACATTTAAGGAAGATAATTGCAAAGTAGTACCCTCTTTTACTCTACATTCATATGATTTAACTTTCCCTCTATAGCCTCGTTGGACTATATAACAGATGAGGAGAACGTTCTACCTCGTGCTGGTGCTATTACCATTGGAGGCTTGGCTGGCCTTATTATTGGGGCACGAAAAAAAGGAGGCTTGGTTAAGAGGGTTTTGTACACTTCCACTGGTGTTGTCAGTAAGTATAAAGTTTTTGATGTGAAAGACTGTCCAGTGTTTTTGCAACTTTTTCCATTATGTAGATTTGAAATGACATGATAAGACTTAATTTTCTTGAAATGACTATATTTTGTAGGGACAAGGTTTATGACAAACAGATGGACAGTTACAGTGAATGAAATGTTTAAGGCTGGAAACGTTGGACATGAGAATGCTTCGGTAATGCTTTATCATGTGGTAGTTGCTTTGCTATGAGAATCCATGATGAAACTGTGCCAGGCTATTTTGTCAAGATTAAAATCTTCATATTAGGAAGTACAATGTGATAGGTAGATCATGAGGAAAATAGCTTAATTTCAGTAAATATGTTGCCATGTCTTAGATTCCACTTTTCATAAATAGGAAGATGGTCATCGCATATTCCTTATTAGATGCACTGATGCGTGCATATTGATCCATCTAATAGCCCTTCACTCCATATTGTCCATGTTATTTAATGTAGTATATTTGTATTGTAACAGCTGCAGCATCTCTCTGCTACCCTCGTCAGGCATACCACATCTCTCAGCAAGCATATGAAGGTGCCAAGGATTATGCTACTATTGGATACAACTTTGTTGCTGGAGGTAGTGTGTTTGAAATCTCTCTTTTTGAGCATTGTTTGAGATAGTTTCTTGAAATTGCTTAAAATGAGTTTTACATTGATGATATTTGCCTGTTGTATGTGTTTGATATTTTGCTGATAAGTATATTCTACCCTTAATGTATACAATCAATGCCCATATTTTTTGCACAGCCTGATTTATTTTATAGATATGATGATTATTACATAATATGAATAATTAATGTTTTTATTTTAGTAAAACCTCAGTCAAAAGTTGCAACTCCTGTAGAGCCCATAAAAGAAGAATCTTCAGTTGTTGATGAAAATGCTGCACCATTACCAAAAGTGGATGTCTCACTGGCTCCAGAGACACCTTCACCAACCACTGAACCTGAAGGTGCTGAGGTAAGGAGTGTGATACCCCAAATCCTCCATCCTGAGACGTCCCCTGCCCCTATTGACTCTCTAGCACAGCAAGCAAGAGATGTAACACAATGGGGCTTTAGACTAACTGACACAGCCAGTACAACTTCCAGTTCCCCTGCTGATATAGTCACACCTGCTGACCCAGTAATTCCAGAAGGATTTGGAAGTGTTGGTGAAATTAGCAAAGATTCTGCTGGAGCTGCAGCAGAGCAGAAAGTTTTTAAGGCTGATGCTGAAGGTGTGAACTTAATAAAAGAAGTGTCTCTTCCAGAGGTAGCAGAGCCAGCTCAAATTGAAGGAATTCCAGAAATTACAGTTGAAGTTGTGCAGGATTCAGCAGAGAAGGTTGTAGATGTTACAGATGTTGTGGAAGAGAAGGTTGAAGTTTCTGCGAAGACTGGAGATGTAGAGGAGGTCTCACACATTGCAGAGGTAAAGGTTGCAGGTATTGTTGAAGAAAAGGTTGCAGGTATTGTTGAAGAAAAGGTTGCAGAAGTTGTAATAACAGTAGCAAAGGAGGTTGAAAAAGATGCTATGAAAGTGGCAGAGGCAGCAGAAGTGGTAGAAGAGCTTGGTAGCAAGAGTGAGTCTGCACTTGGCATTGCTGAGAATATAGCTGAGGCTGCTGCTGAAGCTGTTCATAGTACTCCAGATGTGCCTGAGTCAGTTGTGGAAAAAGCAGAGCTGGTAAAGCAGGTAACTGAAGAAGCAGAAAATGTGGTTGAAACTGTCACTGTTGTAGCTGAAAAAGTTGAGAAAGTTGCTGAAGAAGTAAGAAAAGAAGCAGAAGGAATTGAAGCCCAGGCTACTGAAGTATTACAGACTAAGGAAGAGAAGAAAGAAGAACATGATGAAGGTACTGAGGTCATTACAGGCAGTAAGTCACCCTCATCTGATGAAATGAAGGATTTTGCTGTAGTTGAATTAGGGGAGCCAGGTGGTGAGAGTACCTTGGATGAATCAAAAGTACAATTAAAACCTTCAGATACTAATGAAAAAATGGTCATGAAGCCAGAAACTGACACAGAGACTTCTCAACAGTCTGAACAGGAATCCATTCCAGAAGTAGCTTCAAAGCTAGATTTTGTGGAGAATGAAGCAAAAGACACGTCCTCTGAGGACTCTCTTGTAGAACAGAGAGATTCATCTGTCAAAGCATCATTTCCAGTTGAGAAACAAGGTCTTTTTGATAAACTTATGAACTTTTTCTCCAAAGAAAAGAGTACTGTTAAAGTTGTTGAACCAGTGGAAGAATCCGTTGAAGAAAAGACAAAGGAATCATCTACTATAAGTGATGTGACTCCTGAAGCTGTGTCAGCAGAAAAAATTGTAGAGAAGGTTGTAGACTCTTCTGAAGTTAAGATCCAAGATGCTGAAACACAAGAAATTCCTCCGACAGATTTAGCTAAAGTAGGTAAGGATGAAGAAATAACAGATACAATTGGTAAAGCAAGTGATCCTGTTCCTGAGGAAGTTGTAAAGGATGCCGTAGAGGATTTAGCAGAGAATGCAGTTAAGATAGCTGCTGAAGTTGTTCAGGAAGCAGCAGGAGATATAGTAGAAGGTGTAAATGATGTTATCAAAATAACAGATGTGGTTGAGGAAGTAGGTGATAAGGTTGTAACACTCCTAGATGCCATTCAGGAAGTAAAGGAAGAAACTCACAAAACTCCAGGAGTGTCTGAAGCTGTATCTTATGAGGTGTCTGAGGGAGTTAAGACTGTGGTTGAGGCCGTTACTTTTGTTGCTGACAAAATAGAGGATGTTGCAGATGCAATTAAAACAGAGGCCATATCCCTTGAAACTCAGGCTGCTGAACTTATACATAGTGAGGAAAAGAGGAAAGAGATAGTTGATGATGTTATTGAATTAATTGGAGGAGGTGAGTCATCATCAGATGCAGAGAAAGATGCACCCTCAGAATTGTCTGCTGCAGAATTGCAGGAATCAGGCATTGAGACAACTCCTAAAGTGTTAACAGAGCCAGTGTCAGATGTAAGCATGCAAGAAGAGAAACCAGAAGAAAAATTAGTGGAGGTTCCTGTTTTAGAACCAGTTGAAGACAGTGTGCCAGTCCCAGTTGTAAAGGAAGGTGTAATTGATAGACTTGCACGTCTTCTCTCTAAAGGTCAAGAAAAGGATGAACCAGCTGTTGGTATAGATTCAGTGGTTGAAAAAGTTTCAAAACCTACTCATGAGGAACAGAAGGTACCATCAGAAGAGCCTCTTATTGATAAAACAGAGGAGGTAGTTACAATCACTTCTGAAGATGCTAAAGAGAAGGAAGATCTTACTGATAAGATAAAGGATATTCCAGATGAAATAGCAGTACCTATTGTTGAGCAATTGAAGGAACCACCTGTAGAGCCCACCACTCAAGAAACAAAGGAACCTGTCTTTGATAGAGTAGAAGAAGAAATATTACCTACAAAAGAGATGAAAGAGCCAAGAGTTGAGACTGCTGTTGAAGTATTATCAGAACTGGCATCAGAATCAAGCACACAGGAAAAAGATTTGCCAAAACCAGATGTGAAAGAAGGTCTGTTTGATAAACTTTCTCATCTTTTCTCTAGAAGTGAAGAAAAGAAGTCTGAGCTAGCTTCCAAACCTATTCCTGAGGAATTTGTGGAACCATCAGTAGAGCCCACTGCCCAAGAAACGAAAGAATCTGAATTTGTTAAAACGGATGATGTACTTAAAACCACTTACACAGATGTGAAAGAGAATGAGGGTCTTGGTGGTAAAAGAGAGGAGGCTCCAGCTGAAGGAGCTGTGCTCACTGCAGAGGAACTGAAGGAACCATCAGTAGAGCCCACAACACAGGAAACAAAGGAATCTGATGTTGATGGATCAAAAGAGTTGGTGATACCTGCAGAAGAATTCAAGGAACCAAGTGTTAAGATTGCTTCTGAAATATTGCAAGAAACAGAATTAGAATCAAACACACAGGAGGAAAAAACTGAAGTTGCACCTGTTATAAAAGAAGGTTTATTTGATAAACTCGCACAACTTTTCTCCAAAGATGAAGAAAGGAAGGATGCACAAGCTGTTGGCATAAAGTCAGTCGCTGAACCAGTTTCTGAACCAACTTCTATGGAAGTGAAGGAACTATCAGTAGAGCCTGCAACAGAATTAGAATCAAATACACAGGAGAAAAAAACTGAAGTTGCACCAGTTGTAAAAGAAGGTTTATTTGATAAACTCGCACAACTTTTCTCCAAAGATGAAGAAAAGAAGGATGCACAAGCTGTTGGCATAGATTCAATCGCTGAACCAGTTTCTGAACCAACTTCTATGGAAGTGAAGGAACTATCAGTAGAGCCTGCAACACAAGAAGCAAAGGAACTTGTTCTGAGTAAAATGGAGGATGTAGTGACAAGCACTTCCACTGATACAGAAGAGAAGGAAGGTTTTATGGGTAAAAAAGAGGTTTCTGCTGAAGGAGCATTATCTCTTGAGGAACTAAAGGAACCATCAGGAGAGCCCACCATACAAGAAGCAAAGACACCTCTTGTCGAAAGAATAAAAGAGCTAGTATTACCCAAAGATGAATTGAAAGAATTTAGTGTTGAGACTGCTTCTGTAGTACTGCCAGAGCCAGTACCAGAAGCAAGTGCACAGGAAAAGGAACCAGAAGAGAAGTCTGCAGATATACTTGCTTTAGAATCAGTAGCACCAGCAGGAGACAGTGCACCAAAATCAGTTGTAAAGGAAGGTTTATTTGACAAACTTACAAGTCTTTTTTCTAAAGATGAAGAAAAGAAGGAAGTACCAGCTGCTAATGTAGATTCAGTGCTTGAATTGGTTAAAACAGAAGAACCAGTGACAGGAACTTCTAAAGATGCTGAAGAGAAAGAAAGCATTATTACTAAGAAAGATGAGAACTTAGTTGAAGTAGAATTATCTGCTTCTAAGGACCCATTAAGAGAGCCCACTATACAAGAAGCAAAGGAACCTGTTCATGATCAAATAGAATTACCCACTGAAGAACTGAAAGAGCCAAGTGTTGAGACACCATCTGTAATATTACCAGAGCCATTGCCAGAAGGAAGTGTACAGGAAAAGGAACCAGAAGAGAGGTTTGCAGATGTATCTTCTATAAAAACAGTAGCAGCAGCTGAAGACAGTGTACCAGAACCAGTTTTAAAGGAAGGTTTATTTGATAAACTTACAAATCTCTTTTCTAAAGATGAAGAAAAGAAGGACATACCAACTGTTAATGTACATTCATTGGTTGAATCAGTTACTGAATCTACTGAGAATCTGAGAGAACCATTAACAGAGTCTTCTACAGAGGAAGAAAAGAAAACAGTTATTGTTAAAACAGAAGAGCTAATGACAGGAACTTCTGCAGATGCAGAAGAGAAGGAAAGCTTTATTGGTAAGAACAGGGCGGACATAATTGAAGTAGTAGAACCTGCATCAAAGGATCTAAAGGAGCCATCAGGAGAGACCTCTGTACAAGTAGCAAAGGAACCTGTTCTTATAGAAGAGTTAGTATTACCCATTGATGATTTGAAAGATCCAAATGTTAAGACTGCTTCTATATTATTGCCAGAGCCAGTGCCAGATGGAAGTGCCCAGGATAAGGAACCAGAAGAAAAGCCTGTCGATGTAGCTGCTGTAGAAACAGTAGCGCCAACTGAAAGCATTGTTCCTAAACCTCTTGTGAAGGAAAGTTTATTTGATAAACTTGCTAATCTCTTCTCAAAAGATGAAGATAAGAAGGACTTACCAACTGTTGGTGTAGATTCAGTGGTTCTTCCTGTCTCTGAACCTGTTGAAAAACTGAAGGAACAAATAGCAGAATCTGCCACACAAGAAGCAAAGGAAACAACTTCAGTTGAAACAGAAGAAATTGCAGTAGGCACCTCTGCAGTTGCAGAAGATAAGGAAGGTCTTGCAGATAAAAAAGAAGAGGGCCCAGTTGAAGAAGTAGCTGATGAGGAACTAAAGGAACCATCAAGAGAGCCCACCTTACAGGAAGTAAATGAACTTGTTCTTGATAGAAAAGAAGATCTCTCATTACCTGCAGAAGAGTTGAAAGAACCAAGTGTTGAGGTTGCTTCTGTAGTATTGCCTGAGTCATCACCAGAAGCAAGTGTGCAAGGAAAAGAACCAGAGGAAAAGCCAGCCACTGTATCTGCTGTAGCATCAGCAGCAACAACAGAAGATATTGTGACAGAGCCAGTTGTGAAGGAAGGTTTATTTGATAAACTAGCAAGCTTTTTCTCTAAAGATGAAGATAAGAAGGACTTACCAGCTGTGGAGCCCACCATACAAGAAGCAAAGGAGTCTGTTTTTGATGAAACAAGCTCTTCCATGGCTACAGAGGAGGGTCATATTGATACAGAAGTAAAGGAACAAATCACAAGAGAAGTGAAATCATTAGATATTCAGCTACCAGCTACAGAAGAGTTGAAAGAATCAGAAGAATCGTCAGATGAGATTCCTCCTGCGTTGCATAAGCCAAGTGTGGATGCCACCTTAACTCCTGTTAAGACTGAGGGTATCTTTAAAAAACTTAGTGGATTCTTTAAAGAAGAAGATGGGAAGGATGCTGTAGTTATTGGAGAATCAGTAGTTGAATCTACTGCTGAAAAGCTGAAAGAACCACGTGCACAAGAAGCAATGGGGCTTGTTCCTGAGAAACCAGAAGAGACAGTTATAGGTACTAACATAGTTACTGAAGAGAAAGAAAGTGAAGCTGATAAGTTTGCAATTGTGCTCACTAAAGATGAAGAAAATAAGGTCCCAGTTGAAGAGGCAGTGCCTCTAGCTGATTCTGTAATTGAGTCGAAAGAACCTACTTCAGATTTGCCAAATGAAGTAACTGAACTGCCTATTAAAGAAGTAAAGCCATCAGATATTGAAGCATCTGTATCCTCAGCAGAAAAGGAAGGTCTGCTTGATAAGCTGACTGACCTGTTCTCAAAAGAAAAGGATGTTTCTCTTAATGAATCTGTGAAACTTCCTGTGGAAGAAAGTGAAGGGATTGAGGAGCTATCAACTTCTGCAGGAGAGGGGAGTGAATCTGTCATTGCCACACCTGATGAAACTGTAAAAGATGAAATAATTGAATCAAATCAGGCTGTGCAATCAGAAATTCCTTCTGATCAACAAGAAATTGCTCTTGTGGCTGAAGAGAAGTCCTTTTTTGGAAAAATTGCTGGAGTCTTTAGTGGAAGTCAGGGTAAACATGTATCTGATGGTACAGTTGTTCCTGATTCTTCAGCAGTGATTGACAGAAAACCAGCCGAAACTACCAGTGTGTTACCAGATGCAGCATTATCAGTGGAGGAACCTCCAAAGTTGGATACAAAGGCAGAGGAACTAGTTCCAGAGACAGATGTTCAGGAGGTGAAACCTAAGGAAAAGTCAATAGAATCATCTGTTGAAGGAACAGAACCAGTTGTGGCTGCTTTGCCACCATCAGGAGAAAAAGAAGGCTTGTTTGACAAACTTGCAAGTTTCTTATCTAAAGATGAAGGTAATAAGGATATTAAAGCAACAGAAGTTGTACCATCTGATGAACCGAAGGAAACTGATGGAAAGGAAGTTGATAAATCTCTAGTTGAGTTAGGAGACCCAGCTGCTGATGCCACTTCAAAACCTGGTGATAATGAAGGTTTGTTTGGTAAACTTAGTGTTTTATTCTCTAAGAAGGAAATTCCAGTAGCCAATGATGTACCTGCCTTTGAAAAGAGTGAAGTAGAAGGGAAGTCAACAAATTTAGGCACAGCAGAATTAGAACCAGCCACTGATACTGCATCACCCACAACAGAAAAGGAAGGTTTGTTTGATTTAGTTGCAAACCTCTTTTCCAAACAAGAAAAGATTGAAGATGAAGATGAAAAAAGAGTGTCAGGAGCTGATTCTGGTATTCAGGATTTGACAGATACATCTTCAGATTTAAGTAAGCATGAATTAGTGGAACAAACTGTAGATTTAAAACTCACAGAGGTTGATACACCAACAGCCACAAAGGAAAATGAAGGTCTGTTTGGTAAATTGGTTGGCTTCTTTTCCAAAGAAGATACTGACACGCCTGTAACTAAAGAAGTAGGAGAAACACTTTTGGTGACAAAAGAGTCACCCACTGACCCAGGAGAAACAAGTGAACAGCTAATTAGTAACCCGGAAGTTTCCAATGTGGCTAGTGGAGATTTGAGTTCAATTGAAGTTGATCATGAAATTAGTGTTACTCAGGATGAAAAATCATTGTTTGATAAAATATCAGCAATTTTTAGTGACAAGGAGGAACCATTAGCTGCTCCAGTTGGAGATGCACCTACGAACAGTGATGTAATTAAATCTACAGCAGAGATAGTTTCAGGTGTGTCATCAGAAGCTGGTTTGAGTGAAACACCAGCTTTAGGTTCTTCATCCGTTAACTTGTCAGGTGAGACTGCAGATGTGTCTTCTGAGAGTGCCTCTGCTAAAATTGATGCAGAGGAACCTTTACTACAAGTAAAAGACAAGGGTCTCTTTGATAGACTAGCTGAACTTGTGTCTAGAGATGAGAGAAAGGAAGTTGCTGTGACTGATGAAGTCTCAATTCAGTCAAAACCAGAAACAGTGACTGATACGTCGGAAACAGTAAATCAAGAATTCCCTGAAAAATCAAAAGCAGACTCACCTGAGATAGTGAATGAACCAAAATTTTCAATTTTTGACAGGGTTACAAATTTTTTTTCAAATAAAGAAAACTCTAAAGAAGTGGAAAAGGATATGGTTTCAAATCAGCTGGTGGAAGAAGTGCCAGTTGAAGTCACTAAACAGTCGGAAAACAGCACAGTCACGGAAGACAGTGATGATACCTTTGTTGTAAATGCAAATCCAAGCAGCCCAGCTGACGTGAGAGCACAAGAGGAAAGTGGCGAGCAGAGCGGTGATGCAGCTGCCTCAGCGTGGCGAGGCTGGTTCAGGGTAAAGTCTGAGCTATTTGTCCCAGTGCCTGTTTACAATGAGCGCAGCAGTAGCTTGATTATACTTGGCTTCAGGTCGCTCTCTTGTGTTTTCCACTGTGATCAGTGAATTGTTCCTTTGTCCAACTTAACTCTTGAGTGTAGTTGACCTTTCTGTTAGTCTTTCAACTCAGTATTTTGTTGTGAGACTTTGAAATAATGTTACATTGATGTTGAAGCGCATAGAAAATTATTGTACATACAGGGAATAAAAAGTTAAGGTATTTCATTTTAAGGTTGATAGAGGGAGAAAGAATACTTTCCACATATTCCCCATGTGTTGTAGAAGGCAACTAAAGGGGGCAGGAGTGGGGGGCTGGAAACCCCCCACCCTCTCTTTGTATTTGAACTTCTAAATCGGGAAACAGAAGAAGGAGTCAAGTGGGGAGTGCTCATCCTCCATGAAGGCT
>JAUUEG010650709.1:0-13438 GCA_032361445.1 Panulirus gracilis
ACGCGGGACACAGCGACATAGGTTAATAAAAAAAAAAAAAAAAAATATATATATATATATATATATATAATTTTTTTCATACTATTCGCCGTTTCCCACGTTAGCGAGGTAGCGTTAAGAACAGAGGACTAGTGTCTTTGAGACCCCTGTAATCCTTGTGTGCTACCGCTCACAGGATGAGCATGGGGCGCGCAATAGATTTACCGGGGTTACCGTCACAAATCAAATTAATTCCTCTAGTATTGGGAGTGCTTAGGGCTCTCAACCGCAGTATATGGTCATGATATATATAGTATGATATAGCAATGCATACGAGAAATTCAATTACAAATTTGATACCTGATTTATAACATGAAATAACGTAAGAGGGATGATAAGAAAAAAAACCCAGTTGGAAATCATATCAAAGAAATATACTGAGAAGATAAAAGAGTATCTGTATAAGTAGGAACAACTCCAACTTGTCTCGATATATAATTTCTTGAAGGTATATCCACCATGACAACACGTGGAAAACGAACCTCAGAAGATTAACGTATCACATACGTGGACGGGGATGAAAGGGGAAGTTTCAGGCAACCCTAGACTCTATTGACGACTCGTGACCACAGACAACACTTGATACCTCGGGCCAACCGCTAGGGACACGTGAGAGTTAGATTATGTTCCTGCGACGGCATGAAGAGCAAACCAGTTGCTAGGCAGGCTTATAGGTTGTAAGTAACAACAGCTCTGACAAACAGGAACAGTCAAGGATTCGACAATGAATCAGAGAATGAATCGGGAAGGCCAGCCTCATCATAGCTCATCTCCCGAGATGTCACTACTCAATACAAACCTACGCCGTATATCTCCTCTGATATTGAACGCTCATTAAGCATGAAGGTACCAGCCTTAACTACAACGGTACAAATCTTAACGACGATGATACCAGCCTTGGATGTGATGGAATGGCCTTTGAACGGATCCCTTCAGGGTCAGGTCAAAGGTTAGACCATCACACTCATGGGGCGTAGTGTCGTGCACTAAGTTCGTCCCGTCGGGTTCAAGGCTCGTTCTGTCGTGCTCAAGGCTCGTCCCGTCGTGCAGAATGCTCATAACGTCGTGCTCAAGGGTCGTCTCGTCGTGCTCATGAAGTTAACAGATGTGACAAGTGTAACGTTATAAATTAAAGTCGAGATGTGCATCTGGCTTTATAAATGAGGTTCAGTTGCTAATGTTAGTAATCAATGGTTAGCTGTGATGATCGGCACGCAGCCACCTCAACCCAGCACGCTGACCTCAGCATAAAAGGGTCGTGATCGTATCTCGCTATGCACAGAAAAAAGGGGTTGAGTAAAGGCCACGTAAATGGGTTCATAGAGCTGCGGACTGGGTGTCTGCCCGCACCAAGGTCAACCCCTCACCACCCTGGTGTAGCAATAATTTGTTGGTCGGGTTTGATCTTTTTGCGACCGACCTCCCACCCACCCACCCATCCACCCGGGGCTATCATAAGCCCAATGTCGCCCACATCCTGTCAGCCAAACATGTTTTCCCGAGGGCGCAACGTTCTTTGCCCAGCGTCGCCTATGATCTACTCCCATATCAAGCACCCTAGCACTCACTGGTAGGTAGGTGTAACCCTCCAGAATACGGGATATCCAATACCCCAACACACACACACACACACACACACACAGGCTGCAGGGTGTGCTAGGGCCTTCCCCCAGCAGGCCAGGTGTGAGGGGTGGCGGACGACGAGGCCCTCAGGCACGACAGTTGTCTAAGAATTAGTCTTTGTTGCTTATTGTATATGTCAAGGCTGTCTGACCCCGTGTTCTGCCGAAGGCGAGAGTCCTGCAGCAGCAATGTGGTTGAAGGCGTGGATCATGAAGCAGCAGTGTGGTTGAGGACGTGGGTCCTGTAGCAGCAGTGTGGTTGAGGACGTGGGTCCTGTAGCAGGAGTGTGGTTGAGGATGTAGGTCCTATAGCAGTGGTGTGGTCGAGCACGAGGGTTTTGCCGCAGCAAAGTGGTTGAGGACGTATAGTGGAGTAGCGCTGTGGTTAAAGGTTTGGGCTTTGCATCAGGGATAAGGCTGAGGGCGTGAGTCCTGCCGAAGCGCCGTGGATGATGACGCGGACGCTTCATCATTGTGGCTCTGGAAGCGAGTCCTGGAACGTTTGTGTGGTTGAGACCGCAGGTTCTGCAACATTGGTGTGATTGAGAGGACGTAGGTTCTGCACGATTATTGTGGTTGAGGATGTGGGCTTTTTTGCACTATTGTGGTTGACAGCGTGGGTCCTGCATCAGTAGTGTGGTTGAAAGTTTGGGTTGCGGATCTGAGGGTGCGGGTCCTGCAGCAGTAGTATGGTTGAGGGTTTGGGCCCCAGTAGCAGAAGTGTGGTTGAGGGTGAGGGTCTTGCAGCATTAGTATGGCTGAGGGCATGAGCCCAACATGGCTTTGGCAGTGGACTCTGCAACACTATCATAGTTGAGGGCGTGGGTTTTGCAGCATCAGTGTGCTTGAGAGCGTGGACCTTGCGACAGTAATGAAGCTAAGAAAGTGGGTTTTGCAGCAGTGTGACTGAAGGCGTAGGTCCTGCATGTGTAACATTAAGTACAAAGTTGTAAGGATGTCAAGTGATTATTACATATCAGACTTAAATCTCTCCACTTACGAAGCCACATGATCTCAGTGTGGTAATAACACTTGCTGCCAAGATATGGCAGCTGAGTATCAGGTATCACTGCCCCCACGCGAGTGGTCGTGGCTTAGGTGACAGCAATGATAGACCTCAGCAGCTGCCTGGCCATCATAAATGTTTTTACGCTGTGCTCGCGCTCTAACACGTATCTATGTGTAAGACGTTACAATCATCACTCATCTTAGGGAATATCCAAGTGTCACAGGGAAGATTAGCAACGGGATGATGGATCACAGTTCTTCGCAACCAACTGTCTCTCTCGTGTTACTGTGAGACGCAGGTGGTGTGGCGAACCGCGTGTCGGGGTTGCGTATATTGTGGCTGGGATGCCAGGAAGAGAAATCTGCCAGCCACGTGAGACACTCAGGGTCGTTTTACCTTAGGATCACTTGCTCCTCGTCCAGTGGCTACTCGGTGGTGATGGTGACTAGGTCTCGTGTTGACTACTTTCCTTTGATGACCCAGTAGTCTAACAATAAAGAGTGAAGACACAAAAGAGACGACGAATGAGTGAGGAAGGCTGGAGGCTACATAGAAGATACGAAGCAATGAGACCAAGGCTCAAGGCTTGATAACCTTGCTCAGTCCAGTTCAACATTTCTTTTTGTCTTTCAGTTAAAAGTCTCGCTAATACGAACACAAATACGGAAACTAGTCACAGATTTTTTTCTCTGACAATGCCAGATGAGGGAGTGTGACGAGCCTTCGGTAAACGTGGTGACTAAAGATCCGGCAGGAGGGCACGGGGATGCACCATGTGGCCTGTGTGTAGGTGTAGCCCAGGTTTCTCCCAGGGTAACTCCCACAGTTGTGACACGGGTTCATCTCATGTCAGGGGGGCCACGCTCAGGGTGGGCAGAAGGGGGAGTCCTGGGGTAGTGGTGGCGGGGAGGAAGGTGAAGCGGTTGGCATCTGCTGGGACAGGATGGTGCGTTCAGCCTTGTCGGCCAAAAAATAGGTATTGTGTCCGGCGTCAGCAGGAAGAGAAGTTGTTTCGTGTTGGCACGGGGACAGGGGTGTTGTAGCTAATCTAATTAGGTTCGAGGATTTTATTGACGGAAGGAAAGATGTTGGGCTTGGCACTGGCAAGGTACTAACTTTGTATCCAGTGTGAACAGTGGCAGGATATTATATCTGATATTGACAAGGGCGGATGTTGGGTCTAGCGTTTGCCGAGAAATTATGTCTGATGTTATCAGGGGGTAAGATGTTGTGCTTGCTCTCGACAAGCAAATGATGTTGCCTCCACTGTTGACAGGGCCTACCAGGAGAGGGAAACTGCATATGTTTGGCAGACTGACAGTCTTGAGTCTAACATCATGAGAGGAAAGGTTGTTTGATGTGGTTGTGTTTTTGTTGGTAGATGGAAAAGTTTGTCTCCGGAGTCGGTAGGGAAAGGTCTTATGTTTACTGCTGTGGAGGAAGGTGATTTAGCTGGTTTTAGTAGAGCATTACTATGCTTGGTGTAATCAGAAGATAGTTATTTTGGCATTTTTGGATATAACATGTTCTGCTTGGTACGTAGTGGGATGATGTGCTTGGCGTTGCCTGAGGAAGTTGCAGTGCCTGTTGTTGATAGTAGAAAATATTGGTGAGGGAAGATGGTATGCCTACTGTTGGTGAGGAGAGGTGTTGTGCCTCGTGTTGCAAGAAATTAAGGTGTCAACTCTGGTGTCCGTGGAGAAATGTGGTGAGTGAGGCCCTGAGTTTGGTAGAGGAGAAATACCTTACCCAGTATTAGTGTTGAGTAGACGGTATTGTAACTGTAAGAACGAAAGGCGTTGCATCTTGTGTTGGTGTGGAGGGAAAAATGTGCCCTGCCTTATAGTGGCTGGTTCAGGAGAGAGCGGAAGGCACTTGCTTTATCTCATTATCTGTTGATAATGTTGTATCTGGTGGTGGCGAAGGGGAAGACGTTTTGCTTTTGTTAGTGAAGGACTGCGGTGTGTCTCCTGAAGTTTCGTCTGGTGCATGGAGGGTGGGTTAGTCCATTCATAAGAGTCTACGGAGACTAAAACATTACCCGAGTCACAGGCATCAGCTGGGCACACCACTAGGAGCCAACTGTCGGTAAAGTCCGCCGGAACTTGGTGAGCGCTGCGTCATCAAGCATAAACCACAAGCGGACTGCGGCGCTTCCATTCACCCGCCTTAGTTATACAGCCGAGCGTTTTAACCACCGGACAACAAGGCGGGAAGTGAATTAACGCAAGAGGCCGCAGTGAACGCGTGAACCTGCTGTTGCTTCCTCACCTTCTCGGCCGCATAACGCACGCCAACCACCAGCCTGTGACGCTCCGCTGCTCCCTTCCACACACAGTGCTACGCTCCTGCTGGGGTGACTGGGTCCTCACAGAGAGCTAGTGCACTTGGGTTGATACTATGGCCAGTGCGCTTGGGTTACACCACAGCTAGTGCACCTGGTATGACACCACAAATAGTGCACTCGGCTTGGTATCACAACTAGCGCACCAGGGTCGATGCCACATCCAGTGACCCATGGTCAGCGACACAACTAGAGCACCTCGGTCGATGCGACGCCAAGTGCACCTTTGTCCATGCCACAACCAATACACTGAGGGCATCTCGTTCGTTATCCAGCTCGATCGATGTCAGTACCAGTACAGTTGAAATGACACCACACCTAATGCCCAGAGTTCGACGCCGTAAGTAGTTCCCCTGACTCCTGGATCGATGTCAGAGTTATCACCCCTGGGTTGACAGCGTAACAAGAGCAGTTTGGTTGAAACTGCAATCGATGCATCTAGCTAAAGCTACAAAAACTGCCCGAGGGTCGGCATTACTTCTAGTACACCACAATCCACATTAAAACCAGTGTACCAGGTCCATTATCACAAACAGTGCATCTGAGTAAACATCACAACTAATGGTCCCGAGTTAGTGCCACAACTGATGGTCATGGCACAACCAGTGATCTGATTCGATGATAAATAGTGCAGCAATATTGACAGTGTGACGAGTGAAATGTCGACGCCATAAATTGTACCGCGGGGTCAACGCCACAGCTAATGCATCTGGGTTGTGACCATAAGTACTGCACCCGGGTTGGACGGTACAACTGGTACACCTAGGTCAACATGTCGTGCAGTGGTCAGTGCAATTGTGTCTCAAGAGAAAGGGCTCGGGGTCAAACCCTGGGCGGGGCGAGACTTCAGGCAGGTTTCCCCTGTACCAGTCCTGTATATCAACCCAACAGAAAGGAGGTGCCTGTGTTAAGGCAACCCACGGATCGATCAAATAGGGAAGAGGGTAATGATCTTTGACATGCTGTGATGATGTCGCCGCTTTCTTCCAAGAAAAAAGAGGCATGATTGGGCACAACTGCTCCATCCCATATCCTTCCATAGTTGTTTCAGTGAGTTTATAAACGAAAATAGTGGTGGCGTTAGATCGACGCTACAACCTGGGCACTTGAATCGACATTCCACCTTATCCTTGTCTACCGCTCGCTAGTTCACTTCGATTAAAACGCTCTTAAAATGACGCTGTATCTAATGCACCAAGGCGACACCACAATCATCACACCCAAGTCACCACCACAGTCAACGCCACATCCAGTGCACCTGGGTCGCTTCATCAAGGTCGCCACCATAATTAGTGCTCCTGGGCCGACGCTACAACTTGTGAACTCGGGTAGGTGCGTGCCATGTATAGTGCACCTCGGTCGACATTGAATCTAGTGCATCCGGATGGACAATACAACCAATACCCTTGGTGCAGCTCTTCATTATTATTTCATCAGACATTACACATGAATCTTTTGAATTACTTTCACCGTTTTTCTTTCCCTCCCGCTCCTGGACAGCTGTAAGCGCCTCCTCCACCCTCCTGTCGTCGCAGACCTGTGCATGCCATTTCTCCCTTGGCGCCCCTCACCAGCAAATCCTCCTTAGGATCACACTTTCACCAGATCCGCTCACCAATGTTAGATGTGGTGCGCTGCAGCCTTGCCATACAGTCAATTGACTCTAAGTCTCCAAGTAACGTGTTACTTCCCTTCCTAGTTTGTTCCTTTATTTCTTAACTGTGAAAACTTGTGTATGATTACGCAAGAAGTTGACCAGCTTAATCCAACAGATAAACGAAATAAGAGAATTCAAAAAGATCAGGATGCCGCTCAGGAAAAAGATCAGGATGCCACTCAGGAAAAAGATCAGGATGCCGTTCAGGAAAAAAGATCAGGTTGCCGCTCAGGAAAAGCCTGAAATGGTCAGGTCAGGCATATACCGATGCATGATGACGGTACTTACACTTAGGTTAAGGCATCATGTTATGAAGCTGAACTTGCCCTCTTGGCTTGTATAAGTAAGTGGAATCGGCGATACAACCCAACCAGGACAGAGGAGTGACGGGTGGTTGTGAGCGCCGCATGAGTGTTAGAATATATACATTAAGATCCATATGACTCTTAAGCTAGCTCACTCTGTGATGCCACATATCAAGAGGCTGGAGGTAATCCTGTGACTGCTAGCTATCGGGAGTGACAAATGATCGAGAAAAACATTTTATGGTCACTGGTGCTCTAAAACAACTGGATTCTTCTTTATTGAAATATCATCCGGGCAAATGAAACATTATCCATTGTCCCTCAGTTTGACATCTATTTCCTACTTTTCATAGTTCAACCCGAACCTGGATTCTACTTACCTGGTGAGATCATCAGCTATAGTCGCTAAAGTCAAAGTTTCCCTCTTCAAGTACCCTTCGATGCACGGGTATCCCCCTCCTGGATGTCTAAGATCTAAATCTGGGTTAGCTGTCGCAACTGGTGATCAGAATACGTTCACAACATGGCACCAGCCACGTCTTCAAGCGTCTGTGTTGAATTACAAAACCACTAACGATGGATGAACCGGTCCTTACAGTCGTTTAAGGCCATTAACATATACAACAAACACTGATCTCATAGGTCATATGGCTTATAATTGGACAAGATGAAATAGCAACTGACTACCTCGGTCTTGTGTTAAGGAACAGAATTGCAAGTGAGTGAACACAGGGTAAAAACGTAAATAAAAGCATGAATCATATTACCCGGGATATTCTGATTGGCTGGTTTGTTAGTTGGGTTGTAGACCTATCGACTGCCAGGGTCGTTAAGGACGTCATCGTCAAATGATAACCACCACCACCACACATTCTCATCATGTGTGTAGCCTATGGGCATTCTGGTCTTCCTAGACTCACAAAAATGAAATCCTGTTGCCAGTGTTATTCACATGATAGACTGGCGACTATCTACTAAGAGATGTAACGTCTATTAAACCGGCCTCCGGGCAAATAGCAATGGAGGTCTACAACGGCTTTTTTCGTGGTAGAGTTCTGCCAGAGTAGACGGCAGAACCATGCAAATCTTATTACGGTAATTATCGAACCACGGCAGACATTAGTTATCTGGGTATTTTCACAATGTGCGCCATGCCAGAGGTCGACCTTGAACTGTCCATGGAGGAGGAGGAGGAGGAGGAAGAGGTTCATTTTGGAGGGGTTTGGCCATCAAGAACACCAGTAATAAGCTGTGTGTATTTGGTAGAACTCGATGACCATAATAAGTGGGTGGTGGCTGAGGGCGATACACCGCGAACACGAAGACCAACCAGACCTCCATCATGACCCCTGGAGCAGCAAGCCACGCCATCAGCTCCATCAGCATTTACACAGTAGCGTCCTTACCTCAGGAACAGAAGACCACTCAGTCTTCAACACTCAGTCACTTGCAGAGTTTGTGAATACTCGATATAACTCAGGGACGTCTGGTGTGCCGTATAACCCGACAACATAGTTGGATGAATGACTGGGCCACTGATAGAATAGAAGGTCTGATGGGCACCTCACGAAGACCATGACTCAGGTTGATTAAATGTGACACGCGAGATGACCTTACAACAGCAGCAGGCGGGGAGCTTGGTAAGGTCGAAGTCCATGTAGGGAGAGGAGGGTGTTCTCTGTTCCGGCAGTGCCTCTCCGACCATATTGTCTCGTACAAGTGGCGGTAACCTTGGCTGGAGATGGTGTCAGTTACCTCAGTGTGGGAAGCATTATCATGTGGTGTGAGTTCTCCTCTCCCTGGCTGTCGCCATTGCGGGGACTCTTAGGGGTTCCCTCACTTGTGAGAGACTTAATCATCCTAAGGAATGTAGATAGCGTTGTAAAATGAGTCTGAACGCCATGTTTGTGTCACTGTGATATATGCCAGGAGATGCCCACACCACAGGCGCATCCATTACCGAAGCAGCGAGCAGAGGGTTGTCAGCAGGCTGTCTGTGACTAAGGCATGTCACCTTGAGTGCCTGCTGCGACAGGTGCTCGCTGCACCACAGGCTGTGGTATGTACATAAATAACCGGCTTGTGAAAATATCTAAAACTTAGAGTTCATCTCGCCAACCCTGTGCTCTGACGGTAGCCCCCGCCGGGAGGTGGAGGCAAATAGTGTGTGTGTGTGTGTGTGTGTGTGTGTGTGTGTGTGTGTGTGTGTGTGTGTGTGTGTGTGTGTGTGTGTGTGTGTGCTGCACCTCTTCCCTCCCTTCACCTTCTCTCTCCCTTCTTCCCCTTCCCTTCGTTTCCCTTTCCCTCTCAATCGTCACTCTTTTCTTATGCTACCCCAGCTCTAGTCCTCTCTTTCCAAGCTATTCCTTGAGCTACCTCCTCAGTCTACCCCGTCCTCCGTTCTCGGCACCTACATAATTGGGTCGTGAGGTGAACACACGCCAGACCGTAGCACAAAAAGTGGCTAATGAAGCACATTATGTTGTGTAAGGCTGGAGGACTGTAATGTTATGGTGACTCAGTCCAATGTAGTAATTATGTGGTCAAGTAGCCAAGGGTGGAACCTTTCCCATTAAATAGCTTACGCTTGACACCATCTCTCTCATAAGCTCTCTTAGTTCCCTCATTATTACTCCATCTCTTTCACAGAGTTCACTATTGGCCCCCATCTCATTTTCAAAGCTCACTCTGGGCCCAGTTTCCCCTCACAAAAACTCACTCTAGGCACCACATTCTCTTTTGAAGTTCATTTTAAGCTCCATCTTCCTTACAAAGTTCATTCGTGGCTCCTTCTATCTTATAATCCTCCCTCCGTGCTCCATCGTTCTTAACTAAATCGTGAGATTCTGGTGGGAGAGACTTATAATTTAGGTTTGTTACTGAAGCTGTCTCGCTGCGGTGATGAGCGTGACCGAGGAAAGTCGCTGCTGTGAAAGACGTGGCACAACTGTGTTGTTTTTGTGACCATGATCCGGGTGTGTTGGTGTGGCGGTCAGGGCTCTGGTATGTTTCGTCATACCATACCATACGATAGTTTTGTTACTGCGGCGACCAGGTATGTTGGCACAGAGGGTATGGCTGCTACAGTCATAACCCAAAGCTGTTGATACGGAGAATCAAGCAGTGTTGCTAAACAAAGTTTGAGAATGTCGGTATACAGACCTTAAATGTCAGAAAAAAAAAATCACTTGAAGAAAATGTAAAAGTCACCAGAAAGAAAAATGATAAATAGCTATTTGTGTAAAAAGATTACTAAATAAAAAAATAAATAACTCAAACTCTTATGTGACGTATAATATCTATTCAAAGTCAGTCACATCCCAGGTAGGTATTCCCTCGCCTATGTTGCCTCTTTTGAGAGTCTTGGTTCTGGTAAGGAATTAGGGCCTCAATTGCCCGTGCCGTCTCAGCTAACATGAAAAAGAAAATGGTAGTAAATTGCATAAGATTAGGGGGAAAACCACGTAACAACCTTTCCAAACCTATGTCAGTTGATGTTACACTCTCAGGCAGCTCGTTATTGTATAGTAAGATCATTTTCCACTCCCCACAGGCCACTGTGACAATGACATATAAAAACCCGCAACACTTCCTTCTGCTTGTTTTGAATTGTCACCGATTTTTTTTTTCACATGGGAATAATTTGTGGTCAGAATATGAACGGCTTTTCTACTTCCTTACAACAGGGTGAGTTGCGATGCTCTTCAATATCTCTTGAATGATGATGTGCACTTGCAAATGTTGCACTGCAACTGATCGCCTACTTTAAGCCAACCAAATATGTAGCGTAAGAGAGAGCCATACCATACGATAGCGCTGAGTACATGTGTAGTGCTAACGTTTACATCGAGTAAAGATAATTCATCATTCTGTAATATTAGTCAACCGTGAGCACTGAGTCTCCTACAGGTTGGTAATGGGCGTCACTGGCTGTTGGGAGGACGGAGAGGTTGGTGGGTGGGAGGACGCTCCGCCGGTGTCAGCGGTGCTCCGAAGCATCGTCACTACGAAGTATCGTTATTGCTTTAAACAAACTACCCCTTCCATCTTCCCCTCAAAAAAATAGCCAAAAAGTTGGGAAAGAAACTCAAAAGATCACGTTAGTCTGGACTGCTTTGGTAAGGCTACGTACGTTTCCGTAATCGTTTACAATTTAGTACCATATTTTGCTTAACGTGATAACAATACTTCGTCACATGCATATCCCTTAGAGCTGGTGTGTTTACCAGTGTCTCACGTCTTGTGAGAGAACCGCATGTTGATATGCAAGGCAGCCATAACAGTTAACTGACCACTGCGATATTAACTCCTTACCTTACATGTACTCACATAACCATATACGTCAACTCATCGAACACATGTGTACTAAAAGTGCGAAATACAAACTTGAAACAAGTGGGGACTAGTCAACAATGAGTTGCATGTAGTATGCATACATATTGGTTGATTATTGACGTACATTGCGCATTATCTTCATGAGACCATGAGTACACATTCTTTAAGCTGTCGCCTGATTTTACATGAAATCTCCGGATTCCCGCCATATCACTAAACACCTCACAATGTCGCTAAATAAATGTTAAGTGTCTAAATTTAGCGACAAAGTCGCTAAACTGGCAACAGTTCGTGCAGCTTACGTGTTTTGCTCTGTCTCTGACGACCATTGGCTAGGTGCAATGCTGTGGTAACCATGGGCTATGTCCCTTGGTGACAATGGACTACGTGTATTGCTGTAGTGACTATGGGTTAGGTGTGTTGCTAAGTTGACCATGTGTTAGGTGTGTTGCTCGGTGACCTTGGGCTGTGTTGCTTAATGGCCATGGGCTAAGTGTGTTGCTCGGTGACCAGGGGCCAGGTGTAATGCTATGGTGGCTATGGGGTTCGTGTGTTGCTGCAGCGACCATGGCTCAAGTGTCTTGTAGAAGTAGCCATGGTAGTACAAGTATACTGCCGCTGTGACCATGACCACAGCACACGCTCAGGACTGCCCCGGCGCGCCGCCGTTAGGCAGGAGATTCCCCGCTCCACGACACCGTCACTGTCACCTCACCAGCACCGCCGCTGCCACCACACACAACACCAGCTTACACCTCCATCCACACTTCTACTCGGTCTTACTAAATGATTTCGTCCAACTGTTCTCAATCTCCTAGAATAATGTTTTAATGAAAACATATGAAAATACACTGGAAGTGAAGGAACATTGCTCACGTATCTCTCTCAGTTCACGCAAAGATTTTAAGATCAAAAAGAGACACGTACAGTTAAGGTCATCAGTGTGACTCACACACAAGCCAGTGTCCGGTAATCTTTTGAATTCCAGGTGAGGCCTCCCTGTCTAGACTTAGGTCTGTATAGGTAACTCACGCCCTGGTTGAGTGGTATGTAAGCCAGAAGTGTTGAATACGCTTACTGGGAACTCTATTCTTACAGTGGAGGTAAACGTAGGTCATGAGAATGAATAAGCTCCAGCCTGCCACTGGCCTTGGTGAATGACTCCTCAGCTCCGCGACAAGTCGTACTGGTAATTTTCATAAGCAATTCGCATGATGGATCGCTGTCCATCACTCCATGGATTGGGATGTTAGCTGGTGTCACTGACATGACACTCGACCAGTCTTGTGTGTAAACCTTTCGCAATACCTGTATCATTCAACCAGAAAGCATTTTCTTCTCACTTTCACAAGTTCCGCTCAAGCCCCTCGCATGACCTGTACTGACACAGGAAGCGTTACCCTGTTTTTGCGAGACATCCACTGGGAGTGAATCTCACACGCAAATTTGGAGACTATATGAGAAAACTTTAAATTGGTAGGAATGATTCAATAATCCGAGAGTTTGACGGCAGAATTGACTGCTGTGCTGTACCAAGGCTTCACGTTCTGTGCAGCATGGACGGGCTCGAAACAGCTCGGTACACCATCAGCGACACATCCTGAGCCTCTGAACACATTAAGCAACTACTGAGTCTATACGACCTCTTGTGAGGAAGCCTTCTAACCTGCACGTATGATACACTCCACGCTGGCGCTCTTCTGTTCTCACAAGATACGTTTCCCCCCATTGAAGACTCCCCTCCCATGAAGACTCGGGGTAATGTCTCCTCGTCTCTTCCCCCGAGTGTTTCCCACGACCCGGAAGAAAGCAACCTACTTATACCAGGAGCCTCCCATACTAATGATCCTCCTCCGTCCCATCACACAGTCCCCTCGCTACAACTCCTCCTTCTCGCAAACACCAGGCCACAGTAATTTCCATAATTTCACACGCAAACACTTTCCAGTATCCTATTTCCCAACAATGCCCCTCTCATAGGTATTTTCATACAACACCTCCCTATAATCCTCCTTATAGCTCACGTCCATAACCATTTCAACCAGAACCACTAACTATTGTTCCCTTCCCCCATCTCTCATATCGTATCGCCATATCCGTCTTCCTCCGATGGCTCCCCTACAGTTT
>JAUUEG010650927.1:0-13417 GCA_032361445.1 Panulirus gracilis
GTATGTGTATATGTTGATATGTATGGGTGTATATGTACATAAATGGGCATGTATGTATATATTTATGTATATGGATGGGTGGGTCTTTCTTTGTCTGTTTCCTGGCACTACCTCACTTGTGTGGGAAGCAGTGGTCAAGTATAATAAATAAATACATAAATGATATGTAAATGACAAAAGAATGAACAAAGTATATCTATTAGATAACCAATTGTAGTTCAGACTTCCTTATTACAAGAAATAGAATTAACAACAGTGAAAGACAGTTATACTGATGAACCTAAAAAGGAGACATAAAACTGAACATCTTATTGGACAAAAAATTAACAGACATTATGTCTAGAAAATCTAATTATTGGAAGTTAACTGGTCCAATAACACATATTAACTTCGATAATTATCTGCCCAACTTTGGTTGTAAGGATAAGAAGTTGAGAATTTATCTATATAAAAGTAAGGTAATGAGTTTTAACAGGGCTTTGAGATAGGATAAGTTGATTGTGAGTTTGAAAGAGAAGAACTTAGAAGAAGTGGAGTGCTTTTAGTACCTGAGAGTGGTCTCAACGGATGGAACCATGGGAGCTGAAGTGAGTCATGGATTGGGAAGTGGGGCAGAGGTTCTGAGAACTTTAAGAAGTGTGTGGAATGGAGGTCATTGTCTGATGGTGTTATATAGATATGTCTTGTTTCCTGAATGCAAGAGAATGGAAGAAGGTAAATGTGCTGGAAATGAAACATCTAAGGCAATGTATGGTGTGAGAAAGGTTGATTTCATAAGGAATAACTGTGTGGGAGTGAGATGTGCTCATAAGTGCTGTCTGATTGAGAGACCTGACTTAGGGTGCATTGAAGATTTTTTAACTCCTGGAGAGGATGAGGGAAGAAACCCTGACAAAGAGAATCTCCTTGGTAGAAATAGAGAGAGTAAGAGATAGGGGAAGACTGAGGAGGTGGAACAGTGGAGTGAAAGAGGCTTCAGGTGCCTGAGCATTCAGAAGGATAAGAAGTGTGCTTGGGATAGAGCAAATTGGAGTGATGTACATGGAGGGTGACATGTTAATGGACTAGGTAAACCAGGCCATATGAAGCAGTCAAGGGGAGCACAGAATTGATCTGTGGGGCTTGGCTGTGGTTGGAGAGTTGGAGAGTGATTGTAAAGAAATGACATTATTTCATCTGTTCCTGGCACTACCTCACTGAAGTTGGAAACAGTGAACGTGTAAGAAAAAAATAGAAAATTGGAGCCAGTATATTAGGGCACATTGTTGAATAGTTCGTACCTAGGTAGGTAAATATATGTAATAGTACAGTGTTTTAGCTCATATTATGATGCTAATTATATGTAGATAATAAGATGGATGGATAGATTTAAGCTGTCAAGTGTGTTGTTAAAATTGAGTGAGAATTTTATCCCAGTTGTTGGATGAGATGCTGGACAATGGGTTCCCACTAGCAACTGAGAGCAACATCTTGAAGGAACTCATCAAACCTCCAAACATCTTACGTACCATAGCCAACACTGTTACTGGCAAATCCAAGTAAGTTTATTTTGTTTTGAGAGTGATGCTTGTTATAATGAAGATAAGTTAGTTCATTTCTGTATTAAGAGCATGCATTGCAAAATATTTTCTCTTCCTTAATTCTCAGTGTATAGTCACTCATGCTAAGCAGGTTTGATCTAAAGAAGTAATGGGATAGAGAATATTAGATGTGAATGCCAGGAAAAGTGAATAGCCATCTCTGAGATGGGATTACGGTTGTCTTGTTTCTTGGTAATTTTCCATGTTTTTATTAGTAAGATCGTAGAACATTTGATTAAATCCCATTAATCTGTAAATCTCTTTACTGAGCATTTATAATCAAATAATGTATTAGTCTCACGTAGTGAATGATGTGGTTAACACTATTTAATACTAATTAACATTTGTCAGTATTCAAGATATACTGAAATGTATGTGATGAAAGAGAAGAAAGTAGACATGAAAATTTTATCATTTGAGTCCTATTAATTTCTTAGAGCTAGGAATAGAGCATGTAGGGCTCCCACATTCCTCCTGTGTTTCAGTTTTAGATGATGAATTAGTGGTAGTCCTCATGGTGACATGTTACATAGAATTTTAGTGTTTTTAAGATCTTATACAGTATAATAAAAGCTATTCAAGTTTAATGAGAGATAAGTGTAAGAATGTACCAGGGCTGTTTAATGTCAGTGTGGGTTGTATATGCTAAAGGATGAGACATTACAGATTAGGTAGGGTGGTTGTGGGATAGAACTGAGCCACTGCGGAAGAGAAAATAAACAAGCACAGCTGTTGTATGTGGCTGTTGCTATTCTTTTAGCTGAATCAGATGATATTTGCAAAATGTTAAGTCACATTGTTGATACATGTACTAGAAGGATGTTGAAAGTAATTATATATAAAAGAAAGCAAAGCTGTTAATTTTAGTGTCTGGTATGCTGAGTTAGTAGGTAGAGTTGGTAGGCGGCCACTGACTAGGGAAGTATATTACCAGTACTACAGTCTTGTAGTGAGCACTTCAGTGGTTGTCAAGTTGTATTCTTTCTGCCTCACCCACAAGTGGACTGCTGGGATTCTGCCTACAAACATAGAATCTCTTTGTCACACATAACACTTGACAAAACTCACACAAATCATTCTTTTTAATCCTAGATTTTGTTGTGGTGAGCAGTGGTTGCTGTGTGCTAACCCTGCATTTTGGAGCATTAGATAAAAGTAGTAGGCAGGAGCATTAGGTAGAATATTAGGCATGAGTATTAGGTGGAAGTAATAGATTAGAACATTAGGTGAACATTTTGGGCAGATGTATGGAGACTTTTGCCATGGCCACCCTGTTGAGGGGGTGCCTGGAAGGAACAGGCATCAGAGATACAGATAGAATACATAGATAGTATGCTAAGTTTAAAATCAGTTTGAATGGAGAAGAATGAAATATTGATTTATTAAAACTGTATATGATTAGATATGGCAACAAGCAAGCTAGATATGCGAGTTGAGTCATGCAAGGAAGAAGGCTTTAAGGTGTATTGAGAGCTGTGGTGAAAAGGAAGTTTGATTTCTATTTGCATGAAGGGAAACTTGTTCATTTCTTTTATAAGTGTGAAACACTGGTTTTCCTTGATAAAGATATGATGAAAAACATGAACAGTGGAGATGAACTGTTGAAAGGGATAGTGCCAAGGGTTGAATGGTAATCATGTGATATGAAGGCATTTTGTGTGAAAATAGAAGAGGGAATAGTTACATTAGCATCATTGACTAATGAACAAACATCTGATCTAATGATAATGAAGTAATTTAGTAGTGTGGAAGATTTTGTTCACTTCAGCCTTCTAGGCATATATTGTAGATTTATTTGAGAGGGCCAAAAGGCAGAGTTTGATCCGTGTAAACAGGAACTGGGTTAAAGATATAGATAAGTAATTCTTTTAACATGATAAGTTTTTTATAACAAGCAAGCCACCCAGATCATGAGCAACCAAACTGGAATCGACAATTTACTGTGTCAAAATGCTCTTTTTACTGGATAGGAAAATCATCTAGCTGCTGATCTTTCAGAGAGTAGCAATGGTTAATCATTTTTGGTTCACTTGTCGTGCCTAGTTTACTTGGTTTGCTGAGAGACATTTTTTAATTTCATGAAATGATTTAGTGAATGAGCATGTTCTCCCATGTCTAGACACTCTGGGCACCAAGACGTGTCGTGCTGAAGATAGCTTTTAACGGAAATAAGTGGTCAACCCTAGCTAATAAGTTATACCTTTCATCTTGCTGTGATAGGATACTTTTCAGTGACTCACAGGACATTTGGTCAGTCAATGCATCCAAAGCATAATAAACTTGTACCTTGGACTATGTGTATTTTTATGCAATCACTTTGGTGTTTGCTTCTGAAGGTAGACAAAATATGAATTTGACAAGTTCCAGTTAGTTACTGGGCTTGAAAAGAATTGAGGAAGCCAAGAAATAGTTACTTGATTCAGAAAAGAATGAGGAAGCATAGGAAATTAAATCAAACGGGGATCATAGCCTGTAAAATACAGGTGTTCTTGGTTGCCATGTCTCTTTCCTTGATTAAAAAAGCCATGTCTTATACTCCAGTTGGAGGAGTTCTTGAATATTAGTTTTCCTTTTGAATTAATTTGTCCAAATTGGAACATGTCGAACATATTAGAGGTTTGTTACTGTTAAGAAAGGCATGTAGAGAAAAGGTGCTCTCACTCTTCAATTTTAATTTGTAATATAACCATAGAGTGCATCTGGGTTTTTTCCTGCATATGTAAGGATTCCCTTAGCGTAGTGATGGTCATATTGTATTGTTATACATATGTGCTTGTGTGTGTAGGTGTATACAAAAATACATAAACTTTTAAATGAAGTTTTGATATTTGAGGATATATGTGCACATACATACAAGATGTCTTTCCAGACTGATTTGGTTCTTATATATATTAGCTTATATTTCAGTTTTGAATTTAAACAGTTGTTTGGTTTAACCTAAATGTGTATTAAGATTTTGGCAAGGTCATTTGTGATGTGTAGACATGGTGTTTTTGATGACACTTCATGATACTGGATCATTGGCTCCTCTGAGCATTTTTATATGCTACTTTCAGTTCTGAATGAATATCAAGCTATGTTTTTATGTAATAAGAGTTAAGTTTGTATTTTTATTACAATGTTATAGAGAAATGTATCTAACATATTGATATATTTTTTTTACTACAGAGAATATCGGTAAGTTTGATTTTGGAATATAATTTAGTAGTAAAAACATTAGCACAAGCTTAGACAATACTGATGATACAAGTAAGTTGTAAAATTGTAATGTAGTTTTTTTGCATATTTGGTATGTAGTAACTTAAAATCCATGGATTTTGTATGTTGATGAACATTAATGACCTGAATGCTTAAGAACTTTGGTCAATGACCTGAATGCTTAAGAACTTTGGTCTAATTTTCTTCATGCTTTTATTCATATATCATTATAAAGGTATGCATCTTATTTTTGTTATCAGTGATTTGGTATTGGGACGTATGAGTGATAAAGCACAGTAGGAGATGGATTATTATAGAAATTCATGTAGTTATTCCATGTTTAGTTTGATACTATATTGAATAAGTATCTGCAAAGGTCACTGTAATGAAACTTAAGAATTGAAAGTGATATTGATACATTTTTATTTTCTAAAAGAAAGAGTGATGTAACTGTTATACCTATTGACCCTTGAATGTTGGGAGTCAGTCAATAAAGACTTCCATAGCAGGTGCCAAAAGTTCTCAAGTATGCACTTAGTTTTACAGGCTTTGCTTAAATTTCTCATCAGTATTTTGAAATTTGTATGAATGCTAAATGTTACCTTGGTCACTCTCTGAAAGCAGTTTTGAAATGTAAATGCATATGTAAATAAATGTAAAGGCCCAGTCCTCTGTTCTTAACGCTACCTCGCTATCGCGGGAAATGGCGAATAGTATGAAAGAAAAGAAAGATGTAGATACAAGTAAATGTGTGTAGATATTTAACCATTGATAGTGAAAAAGTTTCATCTTGTGAATTTGTGTCATTGGACTCCCTCTCCCCATAACTAACACTCCTCCATCTTTCCTCCCACAAGGGTATTTACATGTTAAATTCAGTGCTGTACCATTGCCATATTAGTTATGTTAGCTGATTTTTTTGTACATATCCTTTCTTTACTTTTACATGCATTACTGAATATACATTACGAGGCTCACCCCCTACTCTAACTTCACCTCTCCTGCACTGTTCTTCTCCGTTACCTCTACCAAGATAATTGAACTCTAACACTAAGCGACAATCTTGTGAATTATGTTAGATAGTTCCTTTGTTTTTCCATGGTCCTCTTTCATATAATGAAAAGCAGAAAATTTAAGGACTTTTTTGTCCATATTGCAAGTCACCTGACATTTAAGGGTTAATACTGTGAGATACTGGATCATATCTGCATAGAACATTTTCTCTAGCTGTAAACAACTAGGACTGTTTGTTGATAGTTTATGGATCTTACAGTATCTTCTGGTGTATTCTAGTCTGCTTTAAAGCACAGTTGACACTTTGGAATCTTCTTTTAAAATTTTCTTCACTGCACTTCTCTGTTAG
The DNA here is from genome assembly GCA_032361445.1 of Panulirus gracilis. Classification (NCBI taxonomy): domain Eukaryota; kingdom Metazoa; phylum Arthropoda; class Malacostraca; order Decapoda; family Palinuridae; genus Panulirus; species Panulirus gracilis. Next base: position 6,142 of record JAUUEG010650927.1, read on the forward strand.
TTTTATTATATATTTTAAAGCACAATGCCCACTTTAGAATCCTCACCAAAATTTTAGTTTATAAACTATGCACATCCTGGTATCTAGGACATGTCAACAGTTCTTGAGTATGAACTGTACTAAAGAAATGTGCTTGTTAAACCACATGAAAAGCTGCTGATAATTGCTTTTATTAATCCATATATGTTTTGTATTACTGGTTACTTATCACCTATATTTTTTAAGTGAAAAGATTTTAAGCAAATTGGACCTGAACATGCAGGAGGGTGAAAGGTGTGCATGGGATAGAGTGAACTGGAATGGTGTGGTATACAAAGATTGATGTGCAGTCAGTGGACTGAACCAGGGCACGTGAAGTGTCCGAGGTAAACCATGGAAAGGTTTGTGGGGCCTGGTTGTGGATAGGGAGCTTTGGTTTCAATGCATTTTTACACATGACATCTAGTAAATGGATGTGAGAGGATGAGACCTTTGTTTGTTCTTGGTTCTACCTCATTAATGCAAGAAATGGTGATCAAGTATGAAAAACAGTCATACAGAATTTACACCAATGTACACATCTTGTGAAAACTGAATATCTGTTTGATATTGTGCTTAGAAAGTGGAAAAGTTTGCTATAATTTTTATTTTACCTCCCCAAGTTTTTGGTGTGCAGCTACAAGCACATTTTATTTTTTAACATTATGGTAACTTAGGTGAAAAGATATGAGGGGACAGCTGGAGAAGGATTTTTAAGAAATGAAATGTATTAGTAGTTATGTGTTTTTTCTTAGAATGCTACACTGTATCAGTGGGGCTAAACACTTGATGCATTGATAAGAAAACTGAAGGTTTCTATAGATGCTGGGAAAGCTTGCAGTCACAGGTAAATGCTACCAAACCTAGATTCAGTAATACCTATTTCAATGTATGCTGAAGTGTTATACCCTTGCATTAACCCCATGAAGAGGATTTTTCTGCATTTATGATGAATAAGAGCATCTACACATATGCTCAGGGATTCAAAGAAAGATATTGATGGTATCTCATGACACATTATACAAAAATTTTTTGCAAACCTTTTGTCACGTTGGAAATAATGAAGTGATGCAGAGTAGTGATGTATTTTTTAGTGGTATAGTGATGTGTGTAAGCAGTATGCATGGTGCTTGTAGTGTGAATTCTTTAACACATAGTGAGACATGATTGAACTATATATAGTAATCATGTAGATACTGTATACTGTTATCGGAGTACCTCTTCCACCAGTATTATTATTACTTATAGGGTGATATGGTTGTATCCTTTCTTTGCTGATTACAGATACATTTATTAGAAATATTATTTAACACATGAATGAGTATGTGCCTGCTGCAGAATTTCTGAGTATCAGAATTGCAGCACCCATACCAACCAAGCCACATCCCAGTCCAAAAGTTGATGTCATGTATGATCATATATTTACAGTGAGCGGTGCTTCTCTGCAGGTGAATGTTATGATTTTGTTAAAACTCCCATATTAAGTAGGACCATTACCTTGTGAGGGGATATGTGCAGATTATTTTCTCTCAAACTTTTTCCTGTTTGATAATATGATTATTGTAAACATGATTTTGACGCATGTTTTCGGACACCTTTGTGCCACAGTAGTTATAACAGTAGCATTTTATGCATAGCTAAGGCCTGTACCCTCAGCTTGCAACTGGCTCCTGCTTTTCATAATTTCTTTATAGAGACCAACCACTTGAGAATCCACCAAATATCACATTGTGAAGCTGTGTAATTTTCTTCCTTTCATCTTTTCCTCTTCATAAAACCTTTCCAGTTTTAAGAATCAGGTCTACAAATGCCTGATGGGCTCAAATTGATTTGCTCTGTATTCTTTCTTTCCACGGTTAGTTTGTCCCACAGGCTGTGAGAGAATCTCCATGATTTCCAAGGGTTAGATGCCTCTAACCCTCTTCGTTCTGTTAAGGTAAACGCGTCTCTCTTCTTTAATCATCCATTCAGCGTTATTGGCTCTATCTTACTTTGGGTCCACTTCCTTCTAATCTGAAGTCAACATCCAGCAGTGACATCATCATTCTTAGCTGCCTCAGGCTGACTGCTCGTAATACTCCAAATCGCCAAGCTCATCAGATGTATCCAGCCTTGTCTTAGTTCTGACTCATTGACCTTAAATGGTGTTTTGGGAAAGAATTGGCTTTACTAGTTCAATTCTTGGGAAGGTAGTTATTCTGTTTTGTAGGGACTGTTTTTCTCACATGGTTATGAGTGGTGGGGGCATCTTGTACACAAAGATCACCCCTATGAGTCATGTTAAGGGAATGGATCACAACTGGGCCACTCTCTGGTTGTCCACCATCTATCCTTTGTGCACCATGAACAGTGGGGGACCAGGCCCCATGCAGGTTAATAACAGACATGAGATCCCTAGCAGGGTCAAGCTTTTCATATAAAGAAAAGCAATCATTTATTTGGAAGCGGTTGTTTGTCTGGGTCATCTTTGGTTGGGTTTGTGCACTTTCCCTTTGATTGTTTGTGATTTTGTCTTGTTTTTCCTTAGAATGACGTACTCATATGTCCCTCAGAGCAGTCATACATCTTTTGATGCCTCACAGTAGTGATATAGATTATTACATCCAATACAGTTCTACATATTTATAATTGGGCATAAATACTCCGTTCCCTGACGGTAGAATATGAGAAGTATATCTTTTTTCCATATATCATTATTTCATATTCTTAAACTCCGAAGGGGGGAGGGGAATGATTTTTGCCACTTAGAAAGGGTTAAAGACATTATTTTGGTGACTATAATTTTCCAGACAATTCACATGTTAATTGATAACTTTTAAGGTTTTCTTATGTATTGCCATTGTCAAAAGAACCCTTATTGAATGAAAGGGTCATTCTTTAGAATGTACTACATATCACTGCAAGGTAGGTGTTATAAACTCTTCACACCATTGCAGGACACCTATTCTTATGGAAACTTAAATCTGTTAACACTTTATCTCTCTTCCCTAGTGGGCTAGTCGGGCATAGCCCAAGTTCTTAGTGTGGATAAATTACTTTATGTACAATGGAAGTTATAGATCAGCAGTAATTCATGTGTGTTACTTAAATAGAAAAGCATTCTATGGCATTGAATGAGATGCAACCTTACACTACAGGGTGGTTTATAGAATGTATAATCCCCTGAAATGGTATTTTGATTGTGGTTAGCAGGCTCCACATGTAATCATGGAAAATTAAGTTTTATGAGTATGTCTCATCCAGCATAAATCAAGCATATTTCTAAGTAAGCCAGTGTAATTAAGATATTTAATGTCAGGGAACTAGCATATATTGCTAGTTAGTATGACTGGCAAATATTACTAGTTTATGCGACTTTCCCCAAGGTCACTCTGTACTCTATTGTAATCTTCGTTCTGAGGAGGTTGATGAATATATTTTTGAGGAAAACAAAGAAAAACTACATTGTTCACAGTTTAATAAGTATCATCCAGTGCTTATGAATTATCCCACTGCAAAGCTTACTGCTAGTTGTGATTAGATGTATGTTGGTATATATAATAAATTCTAAGGACTCATTTATTTGATTTTGGTGGTACATGGTATTATTTGTATATCCATAGTGTAAGTGCCACTTTGCCAACGGGTCAGCTGAGTAATGTGCCTTGGCGACGTTCAGGCGTTAAGTACACAAACAACGAGGCATACTTTGATGTGACAGAGGAAGTGGATGCTATCATTGATAAGTCTGGTGCAACTGTTGCTGCTGAAATTCAGGGTTATGTAAGTGTGCATTACTATTTTAGAAATTACTGTATAAGGTACTGTTGCATGATTCAGAATTTGTGTTCACCAAAGTGCTCACCACTCAGAAATATGTATTGATGACATGGTATTTTGGATGTACTAAGCTCTACATGCATATTTGAGTGTGCAGGATAAGGGCTTGGGACTCTGGCACCACCAGTCCTTCTTATTGAAAATACATGTGGCTTTGTTTGTAGACAGTGTGCATACATATTTTTACAGCAATAATTGATGCTTGTGATTATGTAGAATGTGCAAAAAGTAAGTGAAGAATGTAGCACATGGAGGAGTTAAATGTGAAACATTGGTAAGGAGTACTTGAGCATTAATTAGATTTGAGTGAAAGATTTTAAATTATTCATATGTGTGGTCATGTAAGGAAAGAAAGGGAACTTTTGAATTAAGAGGATTGGTTTGAAACCAAAGTGATATGTATAAGTAAGAGTAGCTTGTTAGCTCTAGCACTCAAGTAGAATAGAATTAAGATGGCTATAATAATCATATACTCACTGTGCAATGTCTTAAGAGAGATTAAGAATGCATTTGCAGAAAAGTGAGAAGAATGATTCAGAGATTAGGTCTTGGGGAGTACGTCTGTGTTCAGTATGCACATTTGGTGTTTCCTCTGTGTATCTGAATTTTAGCAAAACCAAATAGTCCTCATTTCTTACACCTCTTTTAATCACATATTCCCAAACTTTGTGCCTCTTCCTTGCTCATGATCTTCTCCTTTTTAATCATCTTTCTCACTGTCATTCTCTCCCGGACCAGACTATGCAGAGCTCTCCAGTCATCACAACTTTGAGCACTTTTCTGTCTTTGATAATTATAATTCGGTGGCATAGAAATTTTTATAATGAAGGAAAAAATAAGGTCTGTGCAAGTACTGCATCTCAGGAATGCTTAATTATGGAAAGTTTAAATTTATAACACATAATTTTGCAAATTGTTTTGCTCATTAGCATGATTTCCTTTGTACCTTTAGACACATCATGAGGCAGGATGACAGGCAGTGCCTCTTGTTGGATTGTGCACTTGAAGAGGTAATTTACAAGAATATAGCAATCCAAGTAGTGAGCAACAATCCCCATTGCAAAACAAGGAATATTATGGGAAAGTCCTTCACTGTATGCTGTTTGTCATAGATTGTTAGCAACCTGAACATGTCACGTCATCCTTAGAAGATGCCTTCTTTTTGTAGAAACAGTGATAAGATGATATTGACAGGGATGAAGTTATTTAAAGTCATGTAAAAATATTGTGAATTAGTATAAGAAAAAAAATTAGGACTTAAATAGAGGAATTTTCTGAGCAAGGCTAGATAGTTTGACCTGGGTAAAGTGAAAGGCCCTTTTACTTCTGCTTTTGAAAACTGAACAACCACTTTATGTATTGATAGGTAATGATATTCATTTGAGAGAAACATATTGTCTATTGTTCAGTACATGTGATTTCTGATTGATTATTATTCTTTTATTTTGACAGATTGATTGTTGTATAAAGTTATCTGGAATGCCAGACCTTACTCTCACATTTATTAACCCAAGACTCTTTGATGATGTATCATTCCATCCATGTGTAAGACTGAAACGATGGGAGGTAAGTTGATTTTTGTGAATTCTGTAGAACAATGTAGTATTATTTCCTCTTCAGTTTTTATTTTTCTTGGTTATGCTATGAAGATTTAGAGACACTGGCCAAACTGATCTCTTACTCAAAGTAACAGGACAGGTTGCCTCTTGGGAATCAGGTTGGTCAGAAACTGCACCAGACAGAAGCATCCAACCAGTCAGGTACTAAAGTAACTTTTTTCAAATAAGTAGTACCCATTAACACTAGTCACTACCTTTTCCAGTCTGAAAAGATCAAGTTTCTCTGATTCATAATTTCAATTTCTCCAGGCGTAAGGTAGGAAATGTTTTGCTTCACCCACAGTTTTCTGGATGGTAGCATTTTGCAAGTTTGTCACACGAGTGTGGAACTTTAATAATTTTGTCCTAATCATAGTACAAATGGATACAATTTTTCTGGCATTCTTTAGCTTAAGGATAGTGTGTTAAAGCATAATTGCATTTAAAGACTTTTAGGAAAGGACTTAAACAAGACCAACTTTGGTGTTAGTGTCACAGCATGATGATTAAGCTTTTCTTTTTCATGCACAGCATTATTCATTATTGAAAACTAAGAGTTAATGAGAACAGCAGGAATGAGAAGGGTTAGACCTTGGAAAAGATGGATTGATACAGTAAGAGAACTGATAATGGCTAGAGATAATTTAGATGATGCCAGAAAGAGAGCAATATGAATGTTGAGGTTTTATAAGAGAATGATTTATTTCCTTATGTAATATATGTGTAAAACTGATATCTGGACACCAAAGGAGTCATTGATATTCTTGAGTGAGTGCAAAGAAGGGTTTTAAATATTTTACCTGAATGATCTCATGGTGATGCAGACATTCTGTTTTGCATGAGCCAGTGTTTTAGTAGTGGTGAGGGAGGTGAATGCAAGGGTATAAGATTGAGAGGCATATCTCTGGTATCATGGGATGGAAGGCATAGAAAGTAAATCATTAGCTCTTTGCAGATGACACAGCTTTGTTGGCAGACTCCAGAGTGAAACTCCAGGAGCTTGGGAGAAAATCAGGGAGAGCGTGTGAAAGATAAAAAGTTAAGTGAATGTAAGTGAAAGTAAAGTAATAGGTGTAAGCAGGGCTTAGCAGCTGATGGAACCATGGGGGCTGAAGTGAGTCATAAAGTGCAGGGGGGGGGGCTAAGGTCCTGGGTGCATTGCGTGTGTGACAGGAGAGATCATTGTCTTTTAGGGCAAAGAAGATGTATGAAGGTGTGCGGTGTTGTTTGACTGAGTCTTGGACAGTGCAAAAGAATAGATGGTGAATGTGTTAAAAATTAAATGCCTGAGGATATGTGCTGTGAGATGTTTGGATCAAATAAGAGAGATGTGTGGTAGTAAGTTGAGTGTGACCAAGAGATTTGATCAAAGTTTGCTGAAATGGTTCAAATGTATGATGAGGATGAGCAAAGAAAGACTGGAATGAGGATCTTCATGTTAAAAGTGGATAGAGGAATGGGGAGGGGGTGACCAAAAAGGAGGTGGTAGGAAGGAGTGATAGTCTTTTGGGTATTAGGACCTGAACATTTAGGAGGTGAGAGGAATGCATGGGTTTAAATTAACTGGATTGATGTGATATAAAGGGGCAGATGAGTGAATGGTCAGAATCATTAGATGTGAAGTGGTCAGCATTTATTCTGTGTTCTCCCAGAAGTTTGTCACTACTGTCATCTTTCATTTGCCCTCTTTTTCAGCCCTTGCTACTTCCTCTTGACCTCATGTTGCATTTTCCTGTACACCTAATCACTCATACTCCTTCATTGCAGGTACTGCCCATAAACTTCTTGTTTTCTTTCACTAGTAACTTAACTTCCGTATACTAGAACTCACCACTTTTTCT
>JAUUEG010651033.1:0-13406 GCA_032361445.1 Panulirus gracilis
ACCCTTGAGCTTCGTTTCACTCAGAGCCAAAACATCCAGGTTCCTTTCCTCAAACATACTACCTATCTCTCCTTTTTCCTCATCTTGGTTACATCCACACACATTTAGACACCCCAATATGAGCCTTCGAGGAGAATGAGCACTCCCCGCATGACTCCTTCTTCTGTTTCCCCGTTTAAGATGAACAGAAATGATACAGACATACAGATTGAACAGAAATGATACAGACATACAGATAGGGTAATGACCAGTAACTATTCACCCCAATTAACATCATTTTGCCAAAACACTGTTGATGAATTAAGTACCATATGTCAGACTTTTGAAAACAATATCAAGAAATTTGACTGGCACATCAATTTGACAGATACAGACTTCTTTGGATGACGTTTATTATGTAGACCAAATGTTGTTCCACTTCATTAGTGTCAGTTTCACCCAGTTCCACCATACACACTGTATGTATCTGTTCTGAATGACTTCTGAATGACTTTTAAACATCATTTCATTATCAAACCTTATCAAGCCAAAGAAACATGAATGAAAAATGCCCAGCAAAATATGGTTCTACCTCTGATAAGAAAATACTTGGAAAAGTATTAATGCAGAAGTTAAATCATATGTTTAAAGACATTGTACTGCTGGGCAACAAGCTATTTATGTCAACAGGATGCTTGGGTTACAGCCTATGTCAGTCAGAACAGTCTGTTAATGCAGACAAAATCACAGAATGTGCTCAGGCACTATCAAGATAACTAATACCAAGGATGGTGTAATGGAAAAGATGGAAAGACTTTTAATTGTTTGGACCAAAGATAAAAAATCAGGACAATGTGCCTCTTAGCAAAATGGTTATTGAGGAAATGCTCAAAGTTTGTTTGAAGGCAAAGAAAGAATAGGGTGAAAGTTCAGACATACTAGATGCTGTCAATACTTGTCATGACTGGTTTAAACATATCAGAAAGAGTACCTGTCTACATAATTTGAGAGTGAGTGGTGAAGCTGCTAGAGCTGAACATGAAGTGGAAAGAAATTATCCTAACATTCTGAAAAAAAGATGATCCAAACAGAAAACACAGTTCTGCAGTTAACAGGGCAATACCCTTTGGCATTAATTGCTACATAGAGGTGTACCAATAAAAGAGTAAGAAAGCTCTCCAGCAATTTTTAAACAAATTTCTCTGTCTACGGAAAGGCCCTGAAAAACTCCAGCATACCATGACAACCAATAACCAGTCCTTCAATTTCATCCTCAGACGAAAAGTTAAGACAAGCCTGCCCCTGTCTAAATAACTTCACAACCTCTCACCCCTACAACTGCAAAAAATCTCAGATGAGTAACATCTTACATTTATTTACTGTTTCATATTTCTATAAATGTATCAAAGTTAAAATAACAAAATACTGGTACTTGATCAATATTTTGCTTTATATCATACTAAGAAATCTTTGACTAGATATGTCCAATAGGAACACAGAGTCTATCTTTAACATCAGGTTAATGGAACAATTAATGCAACAAATGCTATTTCATTTCAAAATGCCCTTCTTAGGAATGCATCTCAAACGTATAATGGGGTTTGTCTATACAGACAGAGAATTAAATGAAGCAAACTGTTGCCCATGGAAACACTACTAAATGAGAGGAATTTTTCTTTTCTTCCACTTATGGTAGGTCCTTAAAATTCAACACCACATAGTAACTGCATTATGTTCTAAATACATGCCACAACCTTCAAAGATTGTTGCGTTTTTCTTCTCCCTTTCCAACAGTGCCTCCACTTCTACATCTCTAAAATTCATGCTTTTCCACTCTGCTTTTCCATGAGTGTGTACCTTTTGATGTAGCCATAATTGTTTTCACACATTCACAATGCCAGCTTACTGATATGATAGTCAAATAAAGTTATAAATCATTCAGTAAATGATCTGAATATTACTGTGAAAACTGATAACTAAAATTGTAAAGATGTTTTGTCACCAAAATACTTGAATAAATATAAGCAAGTTTTAAAAGTAAGACAAGGAAAACTGAGGCAGAGATCAGTAAATTCCTGTTAATGGGCATTTGTTGAAAATAATAAATGTATGACCCCAATAACCTGTTATTTTTAGGGAAACCATCAGTACATAGGTATACTGATCATATAAACAATTACACTAAAAAACTGGCTGTATGGTGCTTTGATTTGTAAATTTCCTTCTCTTTCAATCTTCATTAGAGAATAACTTGACACACATGTTTTAAAAGTTGAACAATACTGACTATATATCGATATATATACTGCAAGGTTTAAGTATTACTGTTTCATGCACTGGCAATATCTACGATAATAGTCAAGGTCATATTCTGGTTTACATATATTTGATGCTTTTGTGACTATACCACAATTGTTGCACGTATGCATTAATAACAGATGAACTTCAATTTAGCTAATCAAGAACTTTAGATGACTAATACAGAGCACATCTATACCAACACCTCTTTTCAGTAACTTGACTTGAAAGAAGGCCTTCAAATGAAAATTATGATGCTGCTCCCTATCATGGTACTGTATTGCCAAATGCATTACCATTTGTTTCATTCATCCATCAGTATACCATGTAATGTACACCTTAGATAAGATGACTAGCATTGGTGATAAAAAAAATATCAAATTCTCATATTCTGAAAAAAAAAAAAAAAAAAAGCTGCTGGAAAATATCACTTATGCATTGTTTTATTTCATGATGCATACTTAAATTAATGATCATCATATTTCTACCCTACTCTATCCTTAAACCTTATATATTCAAAGGAACACCTTCACTTGCTTGTAACTTATGCATTGTGCCCAAAATTCTCCTCGGTATTCTAAAAACTTTAAACCTCAGTAAGAACTGGTTCAAATTCAACTTTCATCTTTCATGGATACCTGAAAACAATACAATTCAGCACTGAACTCATCTATGTTGACATTACGATGAGAGTGACACTGAACACATCAAAGTTGACATTACTGATGAAAGTGAGTCAGGGAATGAAGATTAAGGTTGTTAGATAAAGCAGAGATATTGGCTCATAATAATGCAAAGGCATTATATATAAAGTAACAGCACAATGTGGGTAACTCATGAATATCATGATTTTAAGTATATATGGCTTTAACAACCCCCAAATTAAAATGAGTCAGTACACAGCAAACTACCTTTGCTATCTCACACTGATATTAATAACTTAGGAGTATGAGTAAATCTTATGTAAACTTTATTAAAGCTAAAGGGCCAATATGATATTTATTCGATTTTGCTTCTCAAAACTGCATTATGAGCAATGGTGTGTCTGAGGAGTTTTGTTTCAGTGTCTACAGAAGTGCTACCATGCACCTATTAAATTTAGCTTTGCAGTCTACTGCTCACTATGGGTGCTCATGAGTCATATATTATTACATCTGGGATGATAGGATAACTTTTAGACATTATGGAACATCTGAGAAAGAATTCTTTTAATCAACAAGTCAAATGAGTTTTGAAAATCTCTTCCCAAGAATCATCTCAATTTAACCTTTATGAGTAAAAAAATAATGAACACATGAGCAGCCACTTTAGGAGTATTGAACCAAATCAATAGTATTATTTCCTTGCATCTGTCTGTGAAATGATACATATCATTTATGGGCATGACTAAAATGGATAAATGATATGAACTACAAAGCCCATACCTGTTATAACCCCCTTATGCCACATACATAGAACCAAAATCCTTGAGTGGCCAGTGGTGTAAGACATCCCTCAACAAGAACCAGGTTTAGCTGAGTTTGTTGTTGAGAGTATACTGTGGATTTTCTTCCAGGAATGTTTTCAGTTTTGTGGGATAGTCTGTCATGACACCAGTGGCTCCAGTTTCGAAGGCACAGCGGAAATCTTCTTCCGTGTTCATTACCCAGAGATAAGTCTGTTGAGGGTGTCAATCAATGTATAGTCATACAGTGATACATACAAATTAAATACAGTAATGACAAAAGGAAAGTACTTCGTCTATGTGCTGGATAAACAAGCAAAATTCTACTCGGTAGTGTTTTGAATGCTGAACTTAGATTTCCCTAACATTCTAAAGGACAACACCTGGAAAATATTTTGTACATACAATCCTGATTTACAATCCTGATTTAAGAACCAGACACAGCATGATGATAAGACAAGCCTGACAGAAAAAAAATATTGTATGCAATGAGTCCTTAAAGGGTACAGCACCAGTATCTGATACCCACGCTTACTACAACTTGCTCAAGATGGCTGATGATAAAACCAGAATGGTAAGAAAACAAATAAACTATCATTAAGTAACCAATCAGGATTCAAAATAAAACAGCCATAAAACTAACTCTTTACATTATGACTTAAATTAATCTCACTAGCCACTTTGGAGAAAAAAAAATCAAGTGGCAAGCACCATAATGTCAGCGTGAAAAGATATCTCCTCAAGACTTTTTCTTCTGAAGACATTCTAATTACAATAGGAGTTGCCTAATTAACAACTAGACTAATTTTGAGTGGCCCAAGCTTTCAGCAAATTATCATTACCACTATCTTCCATTGGAAAATGATGCCTTGTATGTGATGGTGGCAAGTCTATACAAAAAGTATAGTATTCTGCTGACACTATAAGGGCTTTAGTTCTTTGGATGGCTCTGATATTTACAGCCATTCTTCACACCAAGAGGCTCAGCCCATATAATCTAATTTCACTTTAAAGTGATAACAAGTACCATAAATGAAGAGCACAAATAAAAAGCGGAGAGAAGAGTGTTCCTCTATATGGGACCTACAATTTCACAACTAAACTACATGCTAATGTAGATACTATTACAAGAATGGAACTTATGACAAAACGAATGGCAACAAAAAACTTCTAGAATACTTCCTACAACTCTCTATCTATATATCTATTATAACTAAGGCCACCCCAATTATTCTATGAGATGGAATATGTAAAAGCAACTTCTTACATGAATCCAAGTTTATAAGTGTCTCTTACTTTTTCACACTACACACCAAACTGAATATAAAAATGAGACCAAAGTTTCCATTCACATCACCTCCATACACAAAATGTTTCTATTATACATGATTCCAAATGATTCTGCTGGCATCCACGTCTAAAATATATCAAGCCCTTATTACCTATCTTGCTGTATGGTTTCTATCAAATCTCCTATTCTATAGCTCTCCGATTTGTATTTTCCATCATATTTCCATGTACTTTTTGACCAAACTATCATCTGTCATTTGGTCTACATAACCATACCATATCAAAAGACTTTTATCCATACTTACATGACAAAAGAGAACTACATTTTTGTTCTCATCAAGTGTGCAGTATTTCTTATGATACAAGATTACTGCTTATTACTACAAGCAGAAGCAACTAATATCAAGCAAGATGATTATGACAAAGAATCAAAGATGTAAAATAAGAGAAAAAAAAAGAATAACCTTTGATACCTTGAATGGGAAAAGTTTGTATTTTATGAGGAAAGTTAAAGCTTGTCCTGCATATGCCTAGCACTGCAATACAGGTTTTATTAACCTTACTTACAGCCAACCCACAAACAGGTACGCAACTTACAGCAATGTAGGGAATAGCTGTATGGATACTGGAACCTTGGAGCACAGTGAACCAAACACTTAAGCAGTCACAGCATTAGTTTGTGACTCAACATGAGTCTCAAGGTACTACACTCCAAATAATATTCTGTCAACCAGAATGGATTCTCTTTTCCTGATACCAGGTCCCTTAGTCTTTGGAACAGCAGTCATTTTCCAAAGATCAGTAATTTTCACTATCATAAATCTTCACTCCTTTCTCCTGTACTAGCTGCTCTTAGGGTAAATATCATGCTTTATGATTATTCTACTATGCCAGCAATCCACTAAGCAATACTCAGAACATTAATACTACAATATATTCCAACTATGAAACTTTAAGCACTTTGCAACTCTGCAAGCCCTGAGTTTTTTCTCAGTAGAAGTTATCATTTTACAGCAACAAATGCTACCATACAATTACCAAAGTAAAGACTGACTTCCTGTGCCTCACTCCAGTTTGAAAATCTCAAACAATGATGCACTTACTACTCTTCCACTAGGACCATGGAAGGGGGAGGAACATATACTTGGAACAACACTCAGATTATCAGATACGATCCTGAAGGGTTTCCACTATTCTACTTTTCGTAAAATATTGAAATTAAGTTTACTGTGTTGGTTCTCTTATGCACCACCTAAAGAGGGAAGCCATACTGCAATAAAACTATCAATTTTTGATCTTAAATGGTTACATACCAGAAATTTCCTCTAAAAAATTAGAATTTCTAGGGTATCAAAATACCTTTTCTTGGCAAACTGTGCTATATTCTCATATCCTGGTAATGGTAGTCAGTGATGCTGATCTGAAGTCTGCTGTCTTGACTTTTCTTCTGGCATGAGTAGAAGGCACAGAACTCAGGACCTATCTTCTTGCTTGGTAAATAAATGGGAACCAACTTCAGTTAGGTGTAGCTACCACAATGCTTTAAGCTTTCCCAAGGAAAGTTTGAGTTAAGATACCTTGATATCTGATACTGAATGCATCTATATGATGTGTACACAGGGTCCTCAGCCCATCTCTGTAACTTGCCTATCTACTGTTTTACAGTCCATATACATATGCACAGACATGACCTTGTGTGTCTGTGAGTTGTACTGAATGCATGGGGTTCTCAGTACATCCCTGTAAATTGTTACATATATCATTCTATTCTCCATATATGTGAGTACTGACAAAGGAAGTTATGTGTGTGTCTATGTGTTAAATACATGGGGCCCTTAGTCCATCTCTAAGATCTAAATCATATATTATTGTTTTGTTTTTTTTTCAAACTATTCGCTATTTCCCGCATTAGCGAGGTAGCGTTAAGAACAGAGGACTGGGCCTTTGAGGGAATATCCTGGCCCCCTTCTCTGTTCCTTCTTTTGGAAAAAAAAGAGAGGGGAGGATTTCCAGCCCCCCACTCCCTCACAAGAGTGTTGCATAGATTATAATTTTATTGTATCTGGGATTAAACTTTATCAGATGTATAGATGAGGACATACTGTAAATGAAAACTAAGCAAAAAGGAATCTTATACATTATTCAACTTTCTTAACATTTGCAGTAATAAGTAATTTGCATGTTAGGTATAAATTTTCTAGCATGTTGTCAGCAAATAAAAGCTTTTTGTAGGCCCTATAGTCATGAGGAATACTCTCTGTAAAAAAGCACAAGATAATAAATCATTATATAAGAAGTGGGAAATAGATTCAGTAATCCTTGTGGCATGTTTTCATGTATAACTCACTTGCTCTATGTACTGCTGCTCATATAAGTACTCCGGTGCTCAAAATATGAAAGAAATATTTCCAGTGGTTATATTTCTAATGTATTCTTTTTGTTTAGTTGTAGTCAAACTTTCAAAGCACTGCATACTTTCACAAAAATAGTAATTCTAAGATACACATAAAGAATGTAAATTTTTATAGTATGATACATGTACAGTGTAGTGTTTATCTTCACCAATGCATTTTCCATTAGTACAATATGGTCTAGTTAGTAAAAGCGCAGAAGAATTCATGCTAGAATCATTGATTTCACTGTGTTTCATATATCTTCAGTTTATTTAGATTTTCACTGTTGTATGTGCTTGCATCTGGTGGACCATCCTTTTTCTCTCTACAAGACAACAGTAAGTGCT
Source organism: Panulirus gracilis (assembly GCA_032361445.1). Classification (NCBI taxonomy): domain Eukaryota; kingdom Metazoa; phylum Arthropoda; class Malacostraca; order Decapoda; family Palinuridae; genus Panulirus; species Panulirus gracilis. The sequence continues at coordinate 7,752 of JAUUEG010651033.1, forward strand.
CCTCACATTAAAAAAATCAATATATTTCTTTAGCTTTTGTATGATTGCACTTTGTGTCAGATGTCTTATAAATGGACAGCACTGAACACTTTATACTGAAAGCTTTTGACATTTTGGTATTGTGGTCACTGAGGACTTGAAATTTCCTCAGTTTTTATGACTGTCAACTTAAGTGTCCTTAATAATCTTGGTAGAAGATAACATCTGCATATTTGCTTATGTTTGATATTTAGATATTGTGTGTATGACAATCTCTAGATACATGTATATGTCTTTGGCTTCTTATTCACATATTATGCTGTGCAGTTACTGTCTTGTATGTTTGTTTTGTTACCCAGTGCCATGTTCACATCCCTTTCCCATTAAGGTTTGTTTTCAGCTTTATCTTTTGTAATTTTTCAGAGATCAGTATGATGTAGTATGGTGCCATAAAAGTGGTAATTTTTTTGACCAGTAGGTGGGATTATTTATGCTTCTTTTTCCTCATTCAACTTTTTTTTTTTTTTTACATATATTGATGTGTTAAGACAAACTATAAAACTTTTAAAACACACACACACACACCATGGTGTAGCAGTGAGCATAACTGACCATCACATATGCATGGGCTGCCTGGAATCAAACCCACATTTGTTAAACTCTTGGTTATGTCAGCCAGTTCATAGTCCACCCAGCTTTTCATCCTACAATAGGGGCTGGTCAGTAGAATGGGTACCTGGCATAGGCTACAGTGTATGTAAGTGTGCATACATTAGAGTGAAGACATGGTGTACATATACATGGTTAAGATGTGGCAACTTGAGTGTAAAATCCTCTCCCTGTAACCCGTAGATGTAATCACGCAAATGGTTTGAGATGACCAGTGAAGTGCAACAGGGTTTTGTTTTAGGACCTATATAAATGACGTGCCTGAATATGTTTGCAGATGATACAAAGGTCATGAGTTGAGGGAACTGAAGATCGAGTAGGGTTGCATCAGCTTACAAGGAAACCTAAACAGATTCCAAAGTTTGTCTGAAATATTGTTGATAAAATTAAACCCAAGCTTGTGTAAAGTAATGAGGATGGAAGAAATGAAAGATTGCCAAAATATAGATATTTTTTAGTAGAAAATACAAGTTAAGGATTTTGTTTATTGGAAGGACTAAGGAGTCGACATCATCTCCAACCTCTTACCAGAGTATTATGTTAAGAGAATGGTTAAGGAGACAAACTAGACAAACTGTCTACTGGCAAATATCAGAATAGCTTTCATGTGCATAAATAAGGAAATATTCAGCAAGCCATTCATATCCTTCATAAAGCCAAAACTAAAGTATGCATCTCAGGTTTGGTCATCACACCTAAAGGAGCACAAAGAGCTAATATAGAAGTTTCAGAGGAGAGCAACAAAGATGGTACTAGAATTAAGAAACCTTTGTTGGAAAGGTTAGAGGCTTTAATTCATCTACCTCTGAAGAGTGAAGGGTGACCTAATCCCAACCTTTTGTTTTTTAAACAGATTAATGACAGGGACAGTAACAGTTCTTTGAGAGATGTAGGGAATAGAGCAATCATGAAGTTGAATAAGTTATTAAAGGGTGTAAAGAAGCATTTTACAATGTGAGTGGTAGATGAATGGGACAGAATTACTTTGGAATTGGGTAATGCAGAAAGCACACATAAATCTAAGGTGTATAGATTAATGAATGTTCAAGAGACAGGTCCCCACAAGTCTAAAATTCCCTCAGCCAGTACAGAAAGGCAATTACATAGCAAGTGTAAAGTAGTGAGGGTGGAACACAGTGATAGAAGGCTTCTGTATGAATATTATCTAGTAAGAAATAAGTTACAAGAGCCTGTGTATGAGAGGGAATTGGGAGTTGATATCATCCCTAACCTGTCATCATAGTTCCACATTAGGAGAATGTTAAAGGAGACAAACTGACTGCAGGCAGATATTAGGACAGCATTCAAATACAGTATAAGGATAAACAAATATTCAGCAAGTTCTTTACAGTCTCTGTAAGTTGAAAACTAGAAACTTTGAAAATATTATCATGGAGATAATCAAATCATTTCCATGAATTCATCAGGAATAAATTTATGTTAAAGAGCAGCTAATCAGGCTTCAGGATTCAAAGGGAAGAGTTGTAAAGATGTGCGAAGAGTTGAATGATAAGTTCAGATGTGTTGTCACAATAGAAAACACCAGTATATTGAACAGGAAGGTCTCAAAAAATATTGAAATATCCAGGAAATACATCAACCTACTACCAAAGGGCTTGACTTATATTAGGCTCATGATCTGATGGAGTTTCTTCACATGTTGTGAAAAAGTGTACAAGTATGCTTGACAAGCCACTGAAAACATTCAAATTGTAGTTAGAGGAAGGTAAAGTACCGTTAGATGAAGGCAAAGCTCCAAGAGAGAGGAAAAGGGCAAATGTCATACAACTCTTTAATCATCTTTATACAAAGTTGACTTTTTTGCCCCTCCAGTTGCACAAAAAAATATAGTTTTTTTTTGTATTCATTAAGCCTTTAACTAAGGAACCCTCAGAATTTAAGGGGATCCCAGTATGGAGGTTGTCAAAGAATAGAAATATTTTAGCCATATCAGTTAATGGGATATATCAAGAAAAGTAAAAAAAAGCAAACACCTCATTTGACGCCGAGCAAACATACAAGCCATGCACATCGAATGGGTGGTGCACTGGCTTATTGATTGCTGTTGACAGATTCTATCATCCCCTAACCTGCCCCAGATACAAACATGCTCAGTCACTAATTGCACATGTTTGTTTTCATTCTATAATACACACAAAATTCATGTTGAGGAAGGAAAGCACATGCGTCAATGGTGGACCAAAGCCCCCTACTTTCTTTGCCATGATTAATGACGATACCTCTTTAAGAGCTAAGAAAGGACACCAGGAAGTTGTGCTGAACTACAGTTCAGCCTTTCTGATGAGTGTGGTGTGTAAACTACTGGAAAAGATAATCACAAAGCAAATAGATGCTTGCTTGCATGGGAGAAAATACCTGAAGGAGAGCAACACAGATTTAGAAAAGGAGGTCTTGTCTATCAATTCTCTTAGACACATGAGAGAGTGAGCTTCATTTTTAGGCAAAAGAAAAGGTTAGATGGATCGTTTGTGTCTGCACTGCCAGAAAGCATTTTGAAACTAGGCCACAGATGAGGTTGAGCATCCCTAGTCTGAAAATCCGAAATCCTAAATGCTCCAAAATCCAAAAGTTTTTGAGCGGCAACATGGTCACAAGTTGAAAATTCCACACCTGACCTCACTTGCCCATGCTAGGTTCTGACGTTCTGTTGGCACCAGTTTGTTACAAACCATTGTCACCACCAGACCTACTCACTGTTTTTTGCTTATTTTCTTCTCATTGTGAATAGGTGTAAGAAAATGATTGCTTATCAGTTGCACATAGGTTCAGAGTCAGGAATGAGGGTGACGTCAAACAACCACAGATTGTCCACATGGGTGGCTGAGGTTGGGACCCCTTAGCTTCCCGATGGTTCACTGTTACACAAACTTTGTTTTATGCACAAAATTATTGAAAATATTGTATGCATTACCCTCAGGCTATGTATATAAGTTGTATAGGAAACATAGATGGATTTTGTGTTTAGAATTGGGTGGGTCCCATCCCCAGGATGTCTCATTATCTATTATCCATCATGAAAAACATGGAAAACAGGATGGTATGCCAAAGTCATGACTGAAGTTAAAAAGTGAGAAGGATTGTAACAACTTATAAAGGAACCTATGCACAGAGTTGGTCTGATACATGGTCTGTGATATTCAATTGGAGTAAAGGCAAAGTAATATGGATCATTGTGAAAGAAGGCCTCAAAATGATTATCTTATACCTGGAAATAAACTATATGAAACTTTATAAGAGAGGGATTTGGGATTCATCATTATACCTAACCTGTCACCACATTCCCATCTAAGAAGTACAAAGGAGACAAAGTGTCTGCTGGCAAATATTAGAATTGTTCTAAAGTACATTGATAAGGAAACATTCAGCAAGCACTTACATCCTATGGTAGGCCATTACTTGAATGTGCTTCTCAGGTTTGGTCACGGCATCTAAAGAAGCACAGGCAATTGATAGGCAAGGTCCATAGGATGGCAACAAAGGTAGTATGAAAATTAAGAGAGCTGAGTTACATTGAAGGTTTAGAAGCCAATATTTTGTACAACTTGAACATGAAAAGAGTAACTTTTTAACCAGTTTTATGATTCTATCAGTGAATAGAACTTCAGAAGATGCATAGAAGAAGGGAGATCCTTAACATGAAATTGGTAAATACTTGTTCAAAAAGATATACAATAGAGAAATATGATTTTATTCTGTAATGGCTTACTATGCTAAGTTTTGCAATCAGACTGCCTCACTTTTAAGTTAAGCTAGATATGAATATAGGTAGATAGATTAGTAATAGTATTAGATGGATAGAAAGATAGATGAAGTAATTTGAGATGTCATTTTGCCAAAAGATTCCATTTCTTCTCCCAAAAACATGCAAGCTGTACAAGATTTTTGACATACTGAGCCAGTCCAGGAATTATGAAGCAGAACTTCCTTTGAACTTAGAAGGAAGGATATCTTAGAGAAAAGGACGAAATAAAGATAAGCAAATTGATAGAATTGTATATATTTGTGATTCTTATGTATTAGGTTGATAGTTATAAACTGATAACAATACATTTACCATATTCCAGTCTTGCCAGTACCCAGTGTATAAGTATTGACATATAAAGTTAAAGGCACAGTACATTATAAAATGCAGTTTAAAGAAAATTTGGTCAATAGTATCATTTATAGCCCCCATTTGTTTTTGGAATCCCTTCTTTGAAATTGGTATACTGCATAAAATACCACTGTAATCTAATTCTTGATGTTGATTGCAATGTACTGACAAGTAATTCCTCGATAGATTTATTTTCATATTTGTTTAAACTACACATATATGGTTTCAAATTTTACACCACAAACTGACAACGTTAAGCATAAAACGAAATGCCTTACTTTCATATTATACAAACACAGAATGCGTTTAGACATATTACGGTAAGATAGACACAATCATTTGATTGTAGCTTGTTGATGCTTTTACTATAAGCGTGTGTAACTCGTGTACAGTGTAAAGTACTGTGATTGAAGTATTGTCAGCATCATCAACCATAAACTCATATGAAATTTTCTTGAGAATGATTTCATGTACTTACATATGGGCATCAGATGAAATTTCATTTGTTCTATAGTGTCCAAGGTACAGTATTTGATTTTAGTGACTTCACTGAATATTCCACCATCTGTTATATATTGTGGCAATTGGGCTTCACTGTGTTGTAAAGATTTAAAGTTCTTAACTGCATTTTCTTTTTTTTTTTTTTAATCAAACAATACATCATGATTATACCCAAACTTACAGTCCCCAGTGGAAGTGAAACACCATCTAGTTATCAGTATATGATATGATTTATCATGGTTTAACCTACATTGCATCCTATCTAAACCATGGAAAGTTTTGTGGGGCCTGGATGTGGAAAGGGAGCTGTGGTTTCAGTGCATTATGCACAACAGCTAGAGACTGAGTGTGAACGAATGTGGCCTTTCTTGTCTTTTCCTAGTGCTATGTCA
>JAUUEG010651359.1:0-13388 GCA_032361445.1 Panulirus gracilis
GAGAGAGAGAGAGAGAGAGAGAGAGAGAGAGAGAGAGAGAGAGAGAGAGAGCATATATCTGCGGCTAGATTCTCCCGTGATGCTCTGGTGTGTAATGTGTAACACTCACGTAACATGGACGGAAAAAAACGAATGGAATTAAAGTTGATCAGGACGCCATTGAATGCTATCCAGGACTCATTACTGACACTGTAGGTTTGTTCATGACTTGAGGAAATCCGTCGACCTCATCAACCCAACTTCATTGTTTCATCAGTGTATGAACGTAAACATTAGGAATAGAGATTATGTGCGAGTGTTTTTGAGGTCATTCAAAACTAGTCGTGTCGTCTCTGTGTGTAGAACACTGGTCATCTATGAAATCAAGTCAATGCCTCTGTCTGCTACGCCTCTACCACCACCAATGCTGCCAACTGTCAACACTATTTTCATCTTTATCAACACTTCTGCCACCTTCTTTGCCACCACCACCAGCATCATTGTTCACGTCTGTGCTAACACTACCATTACCCATACCAACTCCACTGTTACCAAATCCAACATCTCCCTGCTTACGCCTCTTGAAATCATCTCTGCCACCATATAGCGCTATCATCTGCTACCATCTCTGCCATCAGCCCTTCCAACATCACTGCAACCACCACTGCCAATACCTCAGTCCTTATCTCTACTGCCAACATATGTGCCATTATCTCTGTCAAGCCCTATACCACCATCAATGACAGGTGTCGCAATCTCTACCACCATTTCCGCCATATCTATTACCATTTATCTCCCAACTCCATTGCTATCACCTCCGTCACAGAGTCTGCCAACACCACTGCCACCATTTTAGCTAACACCACAACCCAACACCTTCGCCATCGCCTTTGCCAACACCACTACCACCAACTCAGCCAAGACCACCGTTGTGAACTACAAAAAACACTGCCATCACACTCAATGACACTGCCACCACCTTTGCCAACACCACTGCCAGCATAATCACCCTCACCCTTGACAGCACGTCTTCCACCATATAACTAACTGAAGCCGTAACCTCAGATAGACAGACAAATATAAACATGTTACCTCTGGTAAATAAAAGTCAAATGATTACCATTTCTGGATGAAGCATTGCCATTACCATTATGTTTACGGTAGGAATTCTTATATCCGGCATCACTGGTTTACTGGTCAACAATGACGACACCATTGTCGGTAAGAACATCAGAAGAACCAATCAGGGTCTGGCAGCGCCAGTTCACCCAATCACAAACAATCGTAACCCCGCCCACTCGCTTGTTATGATTATTTCAGCAGGATGTCTATAGATATAAGCTTAACTCACCTTTGGTATTAAGATGAAAATAAATACCATTTGTAGATCTTGAAAAACTATCCTTTTTTTATGTACAACAGAAATCTAGACATTAAGTATTATGACTGTCAAAAGGAAGCGAGCCAAACTACTGGTTTGATGATCAAGCTATCATCCATGAACCTCTCCCTCATCTGCTACCGCCCACTTGAGGAGCAAGCCACATCACCGTCAGTTACCCCCTGACCTCGGATGGGGGAGGACGTGCGATTGCTAGTTTAGTTTAGTTAGTGTGAAATACAAATACGTTTTTTGTTCCTGGGTAATAAGTATTATTTTCTAATTTATATTTCTAAAAAGTATGAAGACTTGCTATCATTCCCTTGAAACTTTGCTTTTGTGATCAGGACAGTGATATTTTGAAATCTACATTTTTTTAGTTAGAGTCAGTGCTGAGTAGCCGATATAGAACTTTCTAGAAGTTTCCAGTAATATAAATAGTAGTCAGAGGGGCGGGGAGGAAGACGTTGTAGATCCAGATTACGATTTCAGAGTTGCATCTGAGGGGAAAAACTATACTACCCCAGTCAAGAAAAAAAGCACAAACTTCAACGACGTAATGAGCTCTGTTTCTGCCACAATGTAAACAGTCTGTACGAGGCAATCGGAATCGCCTGTAACCCAGACGAGTGACGCCTCTTTACTGACACGTCATCCATGAGCCAGCCTCAAAGCAGCGCTACTCCATACCGGGCACAAGTACTCGTCTCTTCCTCTTTTTCGCTCGGTGCACCTCAAAGAATACAGCTGGAAGGGTCATCGGAGACTTCAGAATGGGGGCATTCCTGATGGTTTTCCAAGGCGATTTTACTAAGTTTCCCCTGCTATCTTTGCCTATGGGACAGTAGGGACAACCGCGGCGCACTACCATGGGTGGGACTGACCACAGCGGACTGAATTCTCTGTGAGGATGAATAGACGCCCGGAAGGTGTTGATGCCACCACTGCACATAAAATTAAGTCTTATGAAACGATTTGTCGCACCTCTTGATAAGAAGTCTGCAGCTCTCAGTTACCTTCAAGACTTCTTCCCTAGACTGTCTGAGACAAAGTTGTTTTTGTCAGACCACAGATAAAAGAGATCCTGAAATGCAAGGAATTCCCCAAGAAGCTCAGTAGGAAAGAGAAAGCAGCTCGGTACAGGTTTTGTTGCACTGGTTCGGGGCTTCCTTGGCAAAATCATAAGGCCGAAAACTATGTATGTGAAGCTAATTGAGACTGTGGTGAAGAACTTCGGCAAAATGGGTTGCATGATGTCCCTCAAAAGTTCATATCCTTGACGCTCATCTCGATAAATTCAAGAAGAACAAGGAAGAGTGTTTGGAGAAGCAAGGCGAGTGCTTTCTTTGAACGCCGCTGTCAAGGAACATAAAACGAGAACAGGATGGGAGATTATATTTGGGGTCTGATTCGTGAAAGTGATTTACAGTACAATCGTAAATCTCGAAAAATTACTCTATAAATCTTTTGTGATCACTTTTAACATTAGTGTAAATACACATTAATCTTGATTCATATGCTGTTGTTTCTCTGACTTTATGTGAATGAAAATGTGCAAATTCGCCCGTTGTCCAATTGGAAATAGGTGGATTTCAAAATATCAATGTCCTGTTCACAAAAGCAAAGTTTGAAAGGAATGGTAGCCTATTTCTCTTCTTTTTACGCATAAGCAATTAGGAAATAACATTTACTACCCAGGAACAAAAATTGCGTTACACAGTGTTACTTACGCTGCAAGTGATACAGAAATATGTCTTTGGAGGAAAATCCAGATAAACTTTGTTTTTTCAGTGCAAGAAATAAAGTGCAACCGTTACTCTTGTGTACGTAGATAAGTGTGGTTTCCTGCGCCTTGAACATACCTGCTGACCCAATAGGACATCAGTTAAGCTGCTGCAAAGAGTTAACTTACGTGTTTCAGTGCAGAACTTGAGTGCAATCTACACTGTAGTGTACATCGGAGCAGAGCAGTTGTCTGTGCCGAGAAAAGGGCAGCTGATCCTGAGCTAAGTGCCGTCACCTTATGCCTGTGCTTACGTATATTTCATTCAACTACGTCACTATGACTTAAAACGGTGGAAAAGGTGTGTGACGTGAGACTGAAGACCAGAAAACTGTGACAGGATATGTACATCATAACACTCTGGTGAAATTATTGTACCGTGAAGTGAATGATGAACAATACGGTGTTGATATGGCAATGCAATAACGGATGGGGATACTGCAATTTGTGGCAAGATAATAGCAACATGAAAAAGGTGCAAAGGTTACTGCACCGTGCAGTCAGTGACCGTGGACATTATGGTGTAAATACTGCAATATTGGTGGCTATATGACAATATACAGTAACGTGAAACATATGGTGAAAACATTGTAATATACGGTGACCTATGAACAGTATAGTGAATATATTGCCAATTATAGTGACTAGTTTCAGAAAGAGTGAAAATGATCTAATTGTAGTATAAAGACTGGGGAACATTATGCTGAATATGTTGCTGCAAATAGTGCCTTGTGAATAGTACCATGGAACTTTTAGAAAATGAAGTATATAGTGATTACTAAACAGAATTTGGATATACTGCTATATGTAGGGAACGATGATCAACAACTGTAAATATAGCAAATAATACCGCTTAAAGTGACTGGTTAACAAATATATTTATCAGTGAGGAGAAGGAGTCACAACTTAAGAGTGACTGTAAAGCCTCTTGTATGCAATATGCACAGTACGTGAATATCATAAAGTGTTTGAAGAAAAAAATGTTAAAAGTGATTATCTCCTGCAAGTTTTGCCACTTGTGACTGATGTACATCCCAGCACTACACCTGAGGGGCAGCGTTAGGTAAGTAACATTATTACTTAAGTTATAACTTACCAGTTTAGATGAGCGAGACTAACATGAACCTATTGGTGGATTTTTTATGCTCGCCTCTAAACTTGTTTTATTTGAAAATAGTTCTACCATCAGTATTTTGTTTATCGTAGTTTTTCTTAAATTGACTTAGTGTGGCCGAGTTGATAATTTATTTTGGTAATCTATCCTAGTCGTTCACCATTTGAAAGAATAAGTACTTTATAATGTTTTTGGTACAGAGTGTCTGGAAAATCTTGTGATCTTTAAGTCTTGACTCGTTCCTATTGTCGTGAAAGAGCTATCATTGTTTTCCATTCCTTTCTTTATTTCTTAAGTTTTTATAAGGTCATCCCTTTTTCTCTTCTACTCTAATGTGTTGATTTTGAGTCGATTCATTCTGACTTCATATGACAGGTTTCGTAATTCCTGAACATGGTAGTAGCTCTTCTGTGGACTTTGTATAAAGTATCTAAATCTTTTCTAAAAAAAAGACCATCCCTAAGCAGCATTCCCCAAGTGAGGTCTTAACTTTTGAATAGGACTGAGAAAGAATCTAGACACCTTTAGTCGAAAGAGCATTTTCTCATTCATTTTAGCGTTTTTCGCTATATCTGAAGTGTGTCCCGTAAATTTCATATCCATTGTCATCAGTACTCCCAGGTCTTTTTTCTTGATTAACAGCCAATAAGTTTTTACCAAACATCTCATAATCTATTTATACGATACCGTGACTGAAGGGCATCATCTTACATTCATCCAAATTATCTTCTAATATCCGTGCGTTTGACCGAGTCATTAGTCGTGATAAATCATCTTGAAGACTATCTACTCTATCAGCTCTAAAGTAAATTTTGTGTCATCTTCGATTAATTTACAGCTTGATTTTGTATCACTTGGGAGGTCTTTTACAAATATCAGGATCAGGATAGGCCCTAGGAATGATCTCTGAGGTACTCCACTTTTCACGTCAGCCTGCTTTGATTTCATTTATTGATATATACTGTTTTCTGCTAGTTAGCTATACCTCAGTCCAGCCAGTACATTCCCACGTACTCCGATTTGTTAATTCTATACAACAGTCTTTGGTTGGGTACACCAACAAACAATTTCTTATAATCCAGGTACATACTATCAAAAGGCACGCCAGTGTCATGCATGCTTGTCCAATCTACAAATGTTTCTAGATCTGTCATGCATGATTTTTCATCTATAAATCCATGTTGGCATATTGTTATTAATCTCTTTATTTCTAAGTGATCCATAACCGCTTTCTTTTAATGTGCTCCGTGATTTTAACGATTCGGGAAGCGAGTGATACTGGCTGTAATTTTTTGCCTAATTCTGATCTTTTTATGCATTGTTGTTACTAGTGCATTTTCCCAGTCTTCAGGCAAACTTCTTTTTTTAACGTAATTGTTAAACCAAATTGTGCGTGGTTTCTTCACTTACTTGCTGCCTCCAAAAGAATCCTAGGATGAATGTCGTCAGGCCACAAAACTAAACAATCATTTGGTGTAGTTTCTCCTAAGTTTTAGAATATTTCTGTCTTTGTTGCTTCGTCCTCATACTTCATCTGATAATCATATATCATATTCTGAACGTTGTGAGGTTTGAACTACTGTTTACGTCACCTTCAAAAATATCGTACCTTCCACCGTATTTTTCACATAAATGCACACACATCACTTTATGACCAGCGGTTTCCACCGACTGGGTAGCGTATATATATACCTTTGTAAGGCCGAGCAGCTGTCTCTCTCAAAATTCTTTTCAGCTGACGTAAATGAGAATTTCAGTCAAACATCGTAAATGATAAAGAGCTGACTATGATTCATGGCCTGTGGCGTGTCATATGGTCCACAGTTTGAGCCAACGTTTTGTAAAGTTCGAATGGATGTATTTTGCGTCGTACCCGCTGATATACCTGAGCACACACGTTGGGAGCTATAAGACGGGTGTTCTCTTACTAAGCAGACAAGATGTCTTATGGTTACGATCGTAGTTAGTCCCATTAAACGTGACTCTTTACGTGTTTTGACTATGATAAACAGTGTCTTAATATCAGTGAAGGTGGGAGGCTTGGTCTGTTATTTTTCCATGTATGTCTCCGAAAAGTGGATAGGTTAGATTAGGTTAGGGATATCAACTTAAGATATATTTTCGCTGATGAGTTATGGGAGAGTTCTGGTAGTATGACCGTTAATAGTTTCTTTTCGATATTACGTGATCGCTCGTCCCTGTGCAGTCATGAACTGGGTTCTGCCTATTACCTCCTCGTTGATCCGGAAAGTTAACATGTTAGCATCAGGGTGGCAGGAGCAGGCAGGGGTTATCAGGCTCTCCTTTACCAACTTGGTCAGCTGCACAATGCTGAACAAAGGACAGTAGCCACTCGGTGCTGTTAGCATACTGGGCAGTAATGAGGGGAGCCATGGAACAACTCTGCGGGATATTTATGCCAGATCCTGCTGTCACTAACGAGTCAGAATGTAGCTGCTCTGGCTGATTCCTCTGAATAAACCACGTCGCTGGATTGCCATGGGAAAGCCTTTAAGGTTAAGTTAAGACTGGGAAGTAACAAAGGTTTAGTTCACGACTACGTATAAGATGATTCCTTTTTTTTTTTGGTTATTATCCTGACGAGGGACACTTCTAATTATGAATTACATCAGTGCAAAAAGAAAGACAACTTTAACACTTAAGGTCTTGAGTTTGATGTCTCTTAGCACTTTAGAGACGTCTTAATTTTTTCATGTTCTAAGTCTTGATGGCTTCTAATTATGAATTACATCAGTGCAAGAAGAAAGACAACTTTAACACTTAAGATCTTGAGTTTGATGTCTCTTAGCACTTTAGTAATGTCTTTTTTTATGGTCTAAGTCTTGATGGCTGTGAAAACAGATTATGGATATTCAGTCGAATAATTAAAGAACAAGCAGCGTACAAACATAACTGAATATCTCCATACTAGCAGGTTCTCTCTTAAGACACGCGATCTTACTTTCTAAAAGAACCAACAGGCTTTCATTGCTAGCCGAAGTTGTCCTATATCCAACTAGACTGTACAAGCAAGATGTTGACATCACAATTAGATGTCGTAGATTTCATGGTCTCGTCCAACCTCGCGAAAACTGACAGGTTGATGATGAATGAACTCGTTATACTACTCAGGCCAGTTCCATCGAATGTGACAGTCTCGTGTTTGGAAAGTATGTGTATCTTACATCGAAAGAAAATACGGCAATATTACCCACAGTTCAATAATCTATCTAGTAGGCTCTAAGGTGATTATGATCCAGGGAATGCATCGTCTATTCGAGCTATGGCTCAGCGTTAGATATCTGGCGCGAACTGATCTGAATGTTTGATGGAAGAGATAAGTGATTCCATGTTTTATCATATAAACTTGGAATCAGATTTATCATTTAGATGTGCCTACCATGTACCTTATAGAGCAACCTTTGCTGTGAGGATTAATCTTTTTTAAAGGGGCTCTTACAAACGAATTTCGTTGCTTATCGCGATATTCCAGGGACTTTTTTTTTAAGTAATCTAAAACTATTTAAAACTTGCATCAGTGTATTCGAGTCTAAGTAGCTCTAGTTAACGTGTTTCAGGTAACTCACTACTGAAGACACCTTCCTTGCATCACGCATGACGATAAAGAGTCTAGAGTAGAGGAGGAGGAGTGGTATGCAGGACTAAGCAGTACTTCACGTATTGCTTGTGTTACTGTAAGCGCAAGTGATGATGAATGTGGCCGGCAGTGACAATGGGTTGGAGAGGAGTATTGGGAGCATTGCCTAGTTGCCTCTGCGAACGGTTCTTTGGCAATGCCACATCATAGTTATGGACGATATAATCTGGGAAAAACCGCACTTGCATCGGGCCCCAGTCTTTCTTACCGGTGATGTGAGTAATCTTTTCGCAGTTCATTCCTATAACCGAACATTGTGAGCTTGATATGCAACCGGTGTTGGCTGAACCTCAGCATACAAGAAAGGTGGACCTGTACACAGTTCTGAAGGTCATATGTACGACCTATTATTAGCTCCATTGAGGACATCACTCACTCTAACTGGCATGATTTAACATAAACTAAAACATGTTCAGTATGTGATTTATAAGGGTGGGGCCCTTTAACTTCTGTTAAACCATAAACCCACGAAAAAAATTCATTATCTCAAAACAAGATGTAATTCTGGGGCATTGAATATAGATAGAGAATTACCGATATCATAAAAAAAAAATCAGTTAAGCATATTCCGTGCTGGTATATGAAGCTAACACTTGGTCGACGACGGAGCTGGGTATCAATTACTGTGTGCCCACCTCTGGTCTGGTCTTGGGGCCAGGGATCATGCAAGTCGGACACAAGTTATCAAATCAGGCACAAACTGATTATAACCCAGTGGATGCTTGCTGTATAATTACCTGCGATCCATCCTACTGTGTTGAACCTTACACCATGGGGCACCGAGTGCCTACGGGATCCTCCTTCTCGTGCTGACTTCACTGTGATGAATAAAACCGCCACCCGGCAATATGGCACGCGTGTAAAAACCTAATTACCAGCCTGATGGATACGACGAGTGGAGAAAGCTGTTACCAGTTACATGATAGTCGAGGTCATACAGATATAATGTTCATTTAAATCCTGGTCGCTTGTGTCCTGCATCACTGACGGGCTGGGTATTATGACAGAAACTGCTGAAGGGTTTTTATACCAAGGATACCTAGAAATATTTCGTGTCACATTCAACAGATCGTAAAGGGAGAGATGATAAATCATGTGAGACAAAAATCTTTCATACATTCAATCGAAAGTCCTCAAGGAAGCTCAATGACTAATTAACGAGTAATATCATTTTCATGTTGTAACCTTCGGAAGAGAGAATAGATACATCACTGTTCATCACCATAGCATTGCTTTCAACACTTTTAAGTGATAATATCCAAGACTAATGCGTTCATATCATGTCTAGTGAGGGTCACAGTATGCTCCCACCAGTGGTGCTGCTTATGTGCTCCCTCATTAAGGTATGTGGCTGTTGATGCATCTCCACAGGGTGCATATAGTTAGTCTAATATAGCAAACGTTACAGAATGCGCAACGCTGGTGTACTAAACTGATCTTAGCAAGAATGTCACGAGGGACATTGGTGTTGTTATGCATAAGATTTGCAGATTTAGAGCTTTTGTAACGAATGACACTATCAGCAAATGACACCCATCAAAAGCTTTGACTTGTCATTCACTACAGAGGTTCTAAATCAGCAAACCTCATTATGTGTAACAAAGCCAATGCCCCTTAGGACGTTTTATCTAAATCTAGTGTAGTTTACCAATGCCACTGCTGTGATTGCAACCTGTGCGTCTCAAAATTTTTGCTACATAAGGCTACACGTTCTATGCCTTTGGTAATTACAGATATCGTGCTCATCCTAAACCTTACAAACCATCTAGCTCCCCTTCCTACTACCGCCCGAGCGGTCTTGATATGTAGACTCATTGAAAAGATAATTCGCACTGGAATTATCAAGAATAGCCCACTCTCACTCAAGCAGTACAGCATCAGATCCAATCGTTCCATTATCTCACTACCTACACGCCTCACGCGATACATCCTGGATGGTTTTAACTAACCACGACCTCCCTTGTATGCAGAGCTAGTGATAATAGTTATAGCGTTCGACACCATTCCAAACACATCCTCTTACCACAGGTACTTGACACCACCCTTCATGACAGTGACAAAAACTGGTCAGCCATCATAATACTTGGCTGCTAAATCACAGTGACCGACAAAGGCTTTAGCTCCAAAGTCCTCAATCTCTACATAGGAGCTCCTAAGGAAGCGGGTATTTTTCGAACGCTCCTCAATGTCTTCCTACATAGCCTCACCTTACCCCCTGCAAGCCACAGAGTGAAAGTCCTTTCGTATGCAGATGACCTTTCAGTCACCCTGCAGCACCCTGATACTACCCAGGCAAACAAAAAATATCCAACACTAAATCAAGCAATTAGAACATTGGCTCATCCAAATCAGAATGCTTGCAACACGTCCTAAGTCCACCGACACTCTCTGAACCCTGACAGAAATTAATCCATCTAGTGCCCTCTCTTCACTCTGAATAGTCAACCACTCCCACTCAGCAAATTTCCTGCCATATTGGGCATCACATATGACATTCGTTCCCCACACCATAACCATCAACACAAAGACCATAAACAAACTCAAATCCATCAGGACACTTTCTCTGTACCAGATTTGGACGAAGAAAAGAATCCTTTAGTATCATCTACAGACATTAGTCCATTATACCCTAAACTGTGCTTCACCTATCTGGTCATCCACCTTATCAAAGGCACATATAACAGAACTACAGACAGAACAGAACACTCAGAACAATCACTGGCTGCCTAGCAATAATGAACATCTAGGAATTACACAACGAAACAAAAATTTCCGCTAACGTCATGTCTCAGTATGTTCAGCACTCAGTTCTTGGAACAGCAATGTCCCGTTCTCATCCTGATCACTCCATAACCAGCCAGCAGCCCTCATACAGAAACAAAAACTTATCCCTGCTTCATACTTTAGCAATCTATATTTCTAGTTCCCCCTCCCCAACAAACACGAGAATGACAAAACTCGTACTCGCCGAAATGACCCACAAGCTCTAAACAACTACCCTACCAACCATGTCTTCAAAACCATCCTCCTGAAACCATACCTGCAAGACATCTATGCTTTATCCTATCACGACTGCCCTCTGGACATGATCCATCTTTCCAGCACTACAAACACTGATTCAACATATCATAAGAGCTCTCAAAGCCAAGAAGCATCTTCCACACTGCAGACACCGAGTACTTACTCTTAAATTGTCCTGTTCTTCCCTCATCCCTCCTCACACCACGTATTGTCCTAAGACGCTACATTTCCGACACATTCACTCTCTTCCGTTCTTTGCCATCTAGGGCCCACACCTCGCATCCATACACCACCGACAGGACTAGTGTACCAGTAAACATACCCGTTTTTACCCTCACACACAGCTAGTTACCTCTCTACACAGTCCTCAATGAGCCCTGGACCTTGACCCCTTTACCTACCATATGGCTTACTTCAGTCCCCATGGTTCCATTCGTTGCCAGTATCCACTCACAGATAGCCTGCTTCCAACTTCTCTCCCTTTAAACTCACGCTTCAGCTAAACTGTCTCTTTTCAGTGACACTTTCTCTCCATTTTCTCCTGATACACATGATCTCCCAGACTCAGAAACCAACTTCAGTAGTTTCTCACTCGAATCTGCTACCAGATAAACATTAACCGATTCATCTCCAAGCCCCCTCCTCCTCCAACTCCCGACACAATGCCAAACTAACCCCCCTCTCTCCAAAACCCTCAAATTCACCTTTACCACACAATCTGTAGACAGATTGAACAACCACAACCGTAGTATCGTCACACTCCGCTGTCACAACCGATCTTCAGTTGGGACCAGTCACCCTCCTCTCTTGATACACACACACGCCTTACTCTCATAAAAGACTCCTCTTTGCTTCAAGCAGCTTTCCTCCTTCGCCATATATTTTCGTAACACCTTCAACGAAACATCTTTATCAACTATGACATATGCTTTCTCCAGATCCATAAATACCACATACATATCCTTCTGCATCTCCGAATAATTGTCACATGGCTTCTCCGCAAGTCCTCAAGCACTCCTGAAGCCACGCTTTGCTCCTATCCAGTCTAGTCCTTTGTGCATTTCGTTTACAACTCACTAAACACACTCTACAAAGTTAAGCGTCTGGGATTTGAACGTTTACTTTTGTTCTTCTTGCCTTTATACAGTGGTACAGTGTCAGGATTCCGCCAATCCGCAGGCACTTCATCAGGATCCATTCTTACACTGAAAATCCTTACTAGCCAGACATCAACATAACCAACTCCCTTCTCTTTTCACTAAACCACTTGCCGTGACTTTCCTACTTTGCATACTTGCACGTTCAAAACGCTCCACATCCGCCATCTATCATCGAATACATTCAAATATCCTTCAAAATACTCAATCCATTTCCTCTTCATCCTTTCTTTGTCCCTGAACCCTTCCACATCTGCTCCCTTCACAATGTGACTATCAGCACAATCCATCTTCTACTTTGTCATTTCACCTTCAGTTTGCTACATCACCTACATCTTTATGGAATGATATGGTCTAGCCTCAAGATCGGGTTGCATTGATTACTGTCTATCTGTACGTACTTCTACATTTATTTAGTCTGCAGTTCACGAGCCTTCTCTCTCTCTCTCTCTCTGCATCTCCCCGTCGTCGGTTTAGGAAAATCTTCAAATGCAGTGACCTCGTTTGGCTCGTAAGATACCAACGAAAATAAAGTGAACAGGGATGAAATTCTTTCTACATCACTTCACATAATATAGCTTATTAAGTCTGCTGCGTCTGCTTTAATCATCGAGATGATTTCTATATTTAAGGCCATTCTGTTCTGTCGTATCTTTCACATTCTCTCCGTTTTCAGGAAATTTCATATCTTTCGTCTTTCATTTGTTTTTTGCTGTATCTTGTGATTTTTTTCAGGTTTCTGAAGCTCTTGATACCTCATTACTCTCATACTACTTCGTCTCTAACTCTCATCTTTTGGTATATTATCTCTCACACTCCCACCTCTGCCAGATCTCTCTGAAGTATTTCTTCTCTCCTCCTCTCGTGTGTCTGTCGGAGTGCAGTAAGCACCATCTGGCATAATGAAGCCTTAACATTTTGATCTCTAAATGGCAACAATTATAGGTGCTTCATCAAGACTTGATCCTTTAAGCAGCAAATAAATACGAGTGATCAATGCGCTTGTGAAATCAGATGATAATGAGAAGCAGCAGAGAACAACAACAAAAAGAGATGAAGCCACACATGTGTGCCTCAGATCCAAATTTAGTCTGAACTGAATTATTGTTCAATCTTCAAACTATTAGTCTTAAAAGCCTCTCGGTAATCATGTATTAGATGTTTCTTAACTATTACGTGGTTTTTTAATATTTGCTGCTGAATACGGCTCGTAACTAAACACACACACACACACACACACACACACTCTCTCTCTCTCTCTCTCTCTCTCTCTCTCTCTCTCTCTCTCTCTCTCT
>JAUUEG010651469.1:5191-19424 GCA_032361445.1 Panulirus gracilis
GTGAATAATTTTATGAACATATCCTTCTCCCTATATTTCAATTTGATTCTTATATTTGTAAAAAGATGATTTGACTCATAATTCTCCTAATGTGTAGCTCAAGTGTTAAATTATGCACAGTGTTGATAGTAATAACTATAACGTGCTCTTAACAAACTAGTACATGGTAAACCTATACTGCTAGAGATAGTTACAAAACAAAATTTTGTAACTGCAATGATTTGCAGCAGATTATAAGGTGGTTCCATTATTCATCCATTAATAGTTCTTTGGTCAAAGACAAATCTGATGCATCTTCAGGGCCTTATTAATCAGATTTAGTGTCTTTTTCTTTGGCCCTTCTCTTAATAAACTCCTTCCATAGGATTCATGTTTATGGTCATGATCAGGGCAAATGGTTGCTGATTATCTTTGTTTTCCCTACGTACTCCATCTTGTGTTTTCTGCTCCTAAAAGCTAAAATGATCTTTAGAGAGATACATCAGCTGGTTGCCACTTTAGCAGAGGGGAAGGAATAGGATTGAAGGCTATAATTGACCTCTTTGATGACAAAATCCACCAGGTATTGACATAATCATAGTTTCATCAAATTTTTCAGATAGCTGTCTAAGTGTATGGTCCAATTTACCTTTTGTCAAAAAATAATGCTTAAGCTGTGATCATAGTTATCTGTCTTCTAGTTAACAACTGTTCTTCTTCAAGTAGAAATGTCATACTACATGATCAAATATGCTATTAAGAAAGCTCTGCACTGTTGATAGAATAACCATCTAACAATGTTCCTCCTTTAGACTGTGGACAGAACTCAACAGTAAGTCTTTAGACATCATAAAAAGTGATTTTTCTTAGAATTTGTATTGTTATATCAACTCAGGTATGTTAAATTGATCCTATACCCTTACCTCCTTCCCTTGGATGGCTAGTTCCATGAGCACACAGCATCCAAAGAGTAGAAGTAGCATAGATGACCCCCAGACCAGCATCCCAGCTGCAAGTGGCAGTGATGGACATAGTAGTGATGCTACTCAGCTCCCTCTTGCCCTCACCCATCGCTACCCCTCCAAACACAGGTCCTCCAGTGCTAACATGATCCAGGTGAGTCTCTGCATTATTGATACAGTTTTACGTAAGAGGAAATAGTTATGCATTTAACTCTGTGTAAAATGATCATGGTAAAAAGCAGATAACAAGCTGTGTTGTATGGTGATATTTCACTCTGAATGTGTTACTTTGGCCGTCTGGTCATACACAGTACATTGTTTCCCTTTAATATATTATAGCATATGTTATCTTTAGTTATCTATGGACATTAAGTAGGCTTCATTAATTGAATAAGGATTTTATTATAACACATTTTGTTCATGGAAATATCCACTTATTCATATATTTCAACCCTTTTTATCACAGTTTTCCTTTACTGTATTCATTCATAAAGGCAATCTGGTTTTGTGTATTTTTTAAGTTCTGTACTTAGTTAGCAGTACCACATTACCATGTCCTTCATTTTTCCAATTTATACCTGTTTTTTTCTTCCCTGTTTGTTAATATTCTAATTCATGACAACCTTCAAACAAACTTGTCACTTTTCTAAGTATGTATATACCCACCTAGGCATTGGAGGGTTAGTGATGGCTGTGTAGTGGGGCATCACTTCACTGTTGTCATTTTGCCCTCCCCTGACTGGAGTAGCTGTCTTCTTTCTACCTTTCCCACACATGGACTACTGGCTTTCTGTCCACAAACGTACAATCTCTCCTTGTCACACTTGACGACTTTTAACTCATACAACTCATTTTTCATAACTCTAGATTTTCCTGCAGTGAATGCTGTGTGCTAGCCCTGCCTTTTGGCAAAATAGTAGGAGCAATAGATAGTTTTTCATAACTCTAGATTTTCCTGCAGTGAGTGCTGTGTGCTAGCCCTGCCTTTTGGCAAAATAGTAGGAGCAATAGATAGAAGTAATAGGTTGGTGCATTAAACAAGAGCATGTAAGAGCATTAGATGGGAGCTTTAAGTAGTAGTAGGTTTGGAACATTTGGCAGGAACATTAGGTAGACACATTAGGTGGAAATGGTTGGTAAGAACGTTAGGTTAGAGCCTCTGAAAACACTGTGTTAGTGTTGCCCTATGCCAGTAGCCTGTTGAGGGCAAGGCACTGAAGGCTAAAAAGCAGCATGAGTTCACTATTTATGGAGACACTTTTGCTATGGCCACCCCCTTGAGGGAGTTCCTGAAAGGATTGGGTATCAAAGATATAGATAGGTAGATGTTAGGATATCCTTTCAACCTCGTGAAAAAGAATTTTCACTTGGTGTACAATTGAAATTTAGATAGAGGTGCAGGCATGTTATACTTCACAGTAGGGAAAACGTCCATAGTGTAATCACTTTAAACTGACAATAAACTTACAATAAAGAAGGTACATGCATCATTCCCATGATAGGATTTCAAACTTAGGAGAATGATAACCATTTCTCAGGTCATATTGCTGTCTACAAACTTGTTTGTTTTATGATCAGGTATGTGAGTTTTGTCATACCTTCTAGCAGCCTTTATCACTGAAATGTTGCTCCCATCATTTCTTGTTTCTTATTATTGAGGCTGTTTGTGTTCATTTTCACATTTTTGTAGTTTCTTTCCTTTGCTGCACTTTAACTTTTCATTTCTTACTGAATTTCTTAAATGAAAATTTCATCATTAAACATTTCAAAAAGACACCTACCATACATTTACTTTATTTCATATTCAAGTAACCACATATCTTTCTCAGACTTACAAAATATCATGAATATTATTGTTTTATTTCATTCAGGTAAATGTTGAAGATCAGAGAATACCTGTATGACAGCATTCCATTCTGCTAACGATGGCTCTTACATTTAGGTCTATCAGTCTTGATGTGTTCAACTTGACTTTGCTGAAAACAATGCAACTTATTTAACATAGCGAGAAACAATGTTGGTTATTTAATGTGAAAAGATCTACGCTTTTTATCTAATCATTTAGGCTTGATCCTGTAAGTACGTACTGTATTATGGTTATGGAGAGTTTCTGTCTTTCTGTTATCTGTAACTCCATTCCATTTAGACTAGATGGATCGAGCACATACCTGCAGCTTTTATGGGAATTAATTTTGCAGAATGGGGGTCCTGAGCCCTCAAGGCTGGCTAAAGGGAGGCAACATTTAATTCTCCAGAGTGAAAATATAGTCCTTCCCCCAAAAGAGATTTACATTTCATTGTTACTGAACTTGAATTTTATTACTTGGGATCAAATATTTAAAAGTCCACTTTGGTATCCATTAAATAGTTAATTAGGATTCCTGCAGGGAGGGTGATGCCATGAGTATTTTACCAGGGAAATCACTAGAGAATAGGAATTTAGGAGGCAATACTTGAACAGCTACTGGACTTGCAGTAGCTTTTGCTTTTTTTATGATTGTTTGCCATATACCACAGTAATGAAGTTGCACTAAGAACGAACAGTGACCTCATTTGCTTACATCAATCTCTAGCTGTCATGTTTAATGCACCAAAACCACAGCCTCATATCCACTACCAGATCCCACAGACCTTTCTGTTGTTTCCCCTGGCTACTTTATATGCCTTGGCTCAGGGAAACTTTCTTGAAGAGCACATATGTAGGACTTCTTACTATAAATCAGTTAGATATATTATCTAAGACAGATTCAGTCACCATAGATGAAGAGATTCAGTCACCATAGATGTGTTTAGACTCCATTACTGAGTCCATGTTTTCTTCAGTAATAGCTTTGAAATATATTTAGCAATTATATAGTGCTTATGCTTGTGTCCGCATGATGCTCTCCGCCTATTAATATTGTCCTTTTTTTTCAGCTCCGAGCCTCAAGTCCCACCACCACCTCCAATGCCAGTACCTCCATTTCTTCCACGACCCTTCCAATGTCACAGCCCTCCACCTCATCTACCACCTCTTCCAAATCATCTCATGTAGCTTCTTCTCATGAGACACTAAGAACCTCTACCACAGTCTCCTCCAGTGTTAACACAGTTCTTTTCAATCATGCTTTCATGGAACCCCACCCTCCCCGAGTTTCTGCCCCATCCCTGAAGAAATCCTCTAGCCAACCTCAGTCGCACTCCCGGCCAGGATCAAATCCATTTACCCCCAGCAATTCCCTCACTCCTGGGTCTTCTATGACCCTGAGTCGTTCCTTTACGACAGCTGCTGCCTCTTCCCACCTCTCTTCACGCTTCCAGAAGAGAGGAAGTGGAAATTCCTCATCATTCCATTCAAGTGATGATAGTGGCTTCAGCAACGAGAGTGGAAGCTTGCGACCCCCAGTCAACCCTGATGCTGACTACTCTGATGAAGATCTTAATGGGTATGTCCTTGATAGCATTCACTGAAAGTTTGCTTGTCACATGCATCATCTTAATGTCTGTGTTATGAGTTTGATGTGAGTGTATTGCCTTGCTTATGCTTTTGATTGTATTTTTTGTCTCATGTTTTCTGCTTTCACTGTCATCCCTTTGCTCCTCCAGAGTTGACCCACATTCCATGAATAGTCTCAGCTCACGGTGGCTGAGGTCAGCCTCAGCTCTGCTCCATGAATCAAAGCATACATCTCCCCCTCGTCTCCCAAGCTGTGACTTATACCAATCCAGTGAATCGCAGACACTTCAGTATGCACCAGCACTCCAAGATGCTGCTATGACACTACCAACACCTGGACGCAGAAGTCAGACCCTGAGAGAGAAGCATTACCGTGACCTTTCTCTTCCATCTCTAAATGTTGATCATTTTGTCACAATAGCTCGAAGAAAGGCTAGGAGGTCAACCTCAAAGTCACCCTGTGCTCAGAAGATTGCCGCTCAAAGGGAACGCGGCAGAGAACTATCTCGGAGTTCATCACTACTCTGTCTTGGGATGGACTCTTGCAGGGGACTCCTAGATGATATCCGAAGTGTTGATTATGAAGATGTGTGGTCTGAGGATTGGAAACATATGTCACTCATAAATTTGAATACAGACATCCCTGATCCTCCACCCTTTCAGCCTCCTGCCCCACCCACTTTAGCATCCAGTCACCCAACAAATGACTACTCAATCCGGCCACCAATGCCTATACCACAAAATGAGCAACGATTTCCTTTGTCATTTACCCACGCTATCACAGATGAGCTTTCTCCACAGAATTCATCCTCTGGAAATAGCACACTGACAGGAAGTGATGAGGATGATAAAGATATTTATATGGTTGTTAGTGATCATCGTCGAGAATTACGGAAAACTATTACACGATCTCAATCCAGGAAACAGGTGTCACGATCTCTCACATGGGCATCTCCAGCAAACCGTCCCTGCTCATCTCCACTATTATCCCAAGTGGAGAAGAGCATGAAGTCTGTAAAAATAAATAATTCCAGAAAGAGTCGTAGCCCTCATGGATGCACTGAGCAGTCTTATGAAAAGAGTAATCAGCACTATGAGCCTTCTCAGTCCATTAACCCATCTCATCATTCAGCTTCTACTCATACATCTTTCAACATCAATACTTCACCTCCGCTTCCTCCAAAGAAGAGGTCATCTCGTCCACAGTGTCCACTTCCCCAAGATGCCTCAGAGCTACAGGAACAACACTACCAAATGAATTCATGGCAGTATGGTGGGAATCTGAATATACTTAATTATAGTGACTTTATGAACCGTCGTCTAAAATGCCCAGAAGGTGCATCTCGCCTGGACCAGGTATCATTCACAACAGGCAATTTGTGTGGGCCATGGTATGACCTCTGGGCAGATGACCCCTCTGTTGCAGATGTATGACCCAAGTGGGCCAATGACCAGGATGTAAAAAGAGTTAGTCATGATTACAGTTAAATATTATTTTTGTGATTTTTCCAGTACAAGAAGTAATTCGTGCTTCTGACCAGTATGCTCACCAAAGGCCAAAAAAGATAATAGACTTACTAAGTATGTAATGCATGAGCATATATTTTTTATACTGTTTGTGCCTAGACCATGCTTTTTTAGTAGTTGAACCAACTACTTTTGTTCTCTCACATTTTGTATTGCTGTAAATACATTAAAACCAACATCCAGACATAGTGCTTTAGATTGTGATTAACAAGTGCCTCCTTGCTGTACAATGCTTGCATTCACTCTGCTTAATTTGTTAATGTTTTGTGTTCATTAAATGTGCCTTATCATAGTTATCAGCTCTATTAACCCCTCTTTGTTGATATAAAACAGGGAGGAATGTATTTCCTGCATGTCAACTATGAGATTTAGTGTAAGAGTTAATGTAGAAATTCTGTAGTTAGCCATTCTGGAGAACATTTTCTCTGTACTTTGGATTGTTTGATTTCAGTAAGGGTATCTGTTTTATTTAAGTTGCATTCCTAATTTATCTATTTTGCTTGTTATTGTATGAGTTGTGTGTATATTTTAGCCAATTTAGCTATCTGTGCAGTATTATTTCTAGTGTAAATATTGTTGCTTTTAAAGAAGCTCTGCAGAAACTGGTGTGACTATGTGTTGGTGTTACAGTGTGGGATAGATGAGTTGGATCTTTGTGGTTTATGGGACTTCTTTTAGGCCAAGTTAGATTATTAGTTACACTACTGAGCTTAAAGTTCAGAGGGCAAGGTTGATATTGCTCAAATTTCAACAAATAATTTCTAATGACTTAGATATTGTATAAAGAGTAGAAACTTTTAAAAGAAATGTAGCCTTTAAATTGGACATGGATTTTTTTTTTTTAGGGGACAGACAGCCAAAGCTACATCAGTCTGTAATCACTGAAAACTAATGGAACAAATGTTAACTTGATTGTGGGAGTTCTGAGGAATTTAATGAATATTTCTTATAGCAACAAAACCTAAAGCAATCTAGTACCAAACTGTAGACAGTACAAGTATCTGTTGTATAGATACCTATTTTATGATAATCCTTCACCAGTGTCTGTATAGGCCATTCAAGGAAGAATAATCCCCATGTTTTGATTTCCAGTAAGTCATTAGATGATCTTCAGCAAAGAGTTGTCGTAATATTCCATGGACAGTGTTGACTGTGGAACTTTTTGGTGACACTAAGTCCCCAGAGGTACGTACTAAAAGCATAACTGCTGTCGACAGCAAACATCTGTGTATATATAATGAGTTGGTTGTGTTATGAAAGCTTCAACTAACTTATATTTCAGGATCATGGGCAACCTACGACACGACCTGCCTCAGAATAAGGTTGCCCTGAGCAGCTGCAAAAAGAAAGAAAAATTGCACAGATAGTGATTACTAAATGAAAACTCTTTACATTTTCCTTCATCTGAGGAAAATGAAACCTCTTTATACTCGCCATCATCATCTGAAAGTTACCACAAGCAATATTTATAATTTCAGTTAAAAAAAGACTTGCATCATTCATTTTACTGTTCATTTTACTGAAGTTGACTGTATACCTGAAATGAGGCATATAAATGTAATCAAAGAGGGAGGAATATCTAGGAAAGTAATGGGGCTGTTACATACAGTGATTTTATAGCCTGTTATTCTTTGTATATAATCTTGTTTCTAAACCATGAAGAAGGGGTATTTTGTAACTATATATATGGGAATATTCAGATACAGTTGCATCTGCAAATTTAGGCATGTCACATGTCAGTATGTATATTTAAAGTTGTTTTATAATGTCTGACTTTGGTCCTTTTTACAAAGTTAGAATATTATACATATGCATAAGCTAAGTTTCTGTTTTGTACATATATGTGGACAGACTATTTCATTTGGTTCACTTTGGAAAAAGTGATGGCAATAAAAAGATGAAAGGTATGGGGTTTTGAATGAATGATATTCAGAACATGTAAAAGGATATTTCTATTGAAAGTGTTTAGTGGCAAAAAACTGAGTGGTATTCAAGACACAGTACATAAAAACAACACTACAAAAGGCTGAGTTTTACTGAAAGACTTGAATAGACAACATTTGATCTCATGTATACTTATCAAAACCTGCAAATCCTAAATGGGAAATACATGTATGAGAGTTTTAGTAAATGAGAGGGTTTTGAATTAGCTTTGATTGATTGAAATTGTACATATCTCAGTATATGGTTTATGAAGACTACACAACAGTATAGAATCATTGTTCATGTAAAGTTCAAGAAAAGGATCATGTACAGTGGATGACTAGTAATGTGATCAAAAATTATTTTTACTTCATGCTTGTTTGATTATCTGAGAAGCATAATGAAGTTTGTTTAGCAATGTCTACTTAAGGTAAAACCCACAACCTTTTGTGTCTTTGAGTATCACAGATTACTTGGCTTTCCCATTTGAAAATTTCCACTGTACTTGTCTTACCTTGGTACTGTTCGGAGTTACTAAATTCCATTGTACAGTGTATGTTTAGATGTGTAGCCAGACAACGTAATACAGGGTACTTAAGTGACCTGTAGAAGTTACTCAGAGAAATAAAAGTTATTATAATCAACATTTATCTTATTTCCTCAAAAATAATAAGCTTTTTACTGTGTTATGACTGCCTTGAATATCAATTTAGGTATATAGCATTAATCTTGCCAGCACATTGGTAAATTCATCAGCATATAAGTATGTCTGATTAAAAGTTTGTGTTTAGATCATCCTAGCATGCAAGTGGTTAGAAGAATTACATGATTGGTATGGGCAGTAGTGTTGCCTTATATGCATTACACTTGGGAACAAAGGAAGAGTAACCCACATTTTCTCTGTGTTTTAGAAAGCAACCATGAATGTCAGGGGCAGATGACTGGGTCTTCCCCTTCCCTATATTACTGTATAAAAGTGGAAACAGAAGGATTCAAGAAAGCATTTTACCTCAAAGACCTGGTCAACTGTTCCTAATGCTGCCTTACCAAAAGGGAGAGGCAATTGGGTATACAAAAATATATTTGTATTGATTGAGGGTAGCCCGTCTACCTTAAGTAATTGGTTGGTTATTCCTGCTCTTTTTCTGACCTGAGAATGTTGTGGTTGAAGACCCTAGTTCTACAAAATTACTTTTTATTAAGAAAATATATATGTATGTACTTAATCCATCCCTTGTAAATTGGAATGCAGTTGATCAAATTAGATATGGAAAAATGGCTAAATGAATTTTTGGGAACTGCATAAAAACTAATATTTTTTTAAAAGTACACATTTCATTTTGTGTAATTCCTATGGCACATACCTTCGAGGAAGTTGTCAGGCCTTTACTTTTCATCGAAGAAACTAGGAAGTTTCATAGCTTACTTGAGGATTTTTTATTTCTGCATAGTCTGTGTAAGTACATAGGAAGAATAACTCCATGTCTTTCTTGCATATTATAGAAGG
This sequence comes from Panulirus gracilis, assembly GCA_032361445.1. Lineage (NCBI taxonomy): Eukaryota > Metazoa > Arthropoda > Malacostraca > Decapoda > Palinuridae > Panulirus > Panulirus gracilis. The sequence goes on from JAUUEG010651469.1 coordinate 14,526, forward strand.
AAACCATGAAAGGCAGGGGCAGATGACTCGAAGTAGTTTGTGTACATTGGAAGAATAACTCATGTCCTTGCATATTATAGAAGGCAACCATGAAAGGCTGGGGCAGATGACTCGAAATCTTCCCTTTCCCTATTGTTACTTTATAAAACTATAAAAGTGAGGACAGAAGACAGAGCAAAGTGAGCATTTTTCCTCAAAGACTCAAGTCATCTGTTCCTGATGCAGCCTTATCAAAAAGAGAGGCAATTAGGTATACAAGAATATATATGTATGCATGTGCAGATGAGCAGTAGCACATCTACCTTAGGGAATTGGTTATACTTCGTAATTGATAAGATTAGAAATGTAGACGGCGGAATGGATTTTCTCATAAAAACTGAAAAATTACTCATTTCATTTTGTGTAATTCTGGTCTAACCTGAGAGCAGGTTAAGGTAGGTCAAGGTTTGAAGTTTTGACAAGTTGGTTAAAAACATCCAGTTCTGAGAGTCTTAGCTGAACCAAAAAGACATTATTTATACAAACAGGACTTTAAGTAATCACTAGAAAAAAACAAAAACCCACTTTTAGAGAAATGTTTTAGGCTCTAGATAGCATTTTTGAAACCAACCAAGAACACCCAGTTTTGAAGGTCTGAGCTCAGACAAAATACTACACAGTATTTGTACTAATGATCTAATCATACACAGTACTTGTACTAATGATCTAATCAGTTTTAAAGAAAACCCCCCAAAAAACCACCTTTAAAACCCCCATTCTGGGCCATGAATGAAAAACTGAAATTACTTATCAATTTTGCCTCAACTGTTCTGTCTCTGCCCAAGCTGCCTGCCATTCCTGGATCAAATTTTGGTATTATGTGCTTTTACAATTATATGTATATATAGTGTTTTTATGCTTCATTCTGTTTGTTGTATTTTCATTCACTGTATATCGGTATTTAATGTTTTAGGGTGGACTGAATTGAACATTTGAAAGTAAAATCAGGAAAATTCACCATGAGTTGTTGAGTGACATTCAAAACTTTCATTTTGCTATGGTCAGTTACATGCCTTACTGACATTTTTGTATTGTAAAATCTCTAAAGTATCGCAGTTTTTTTCTATGTTGATATGGCAGATTAAAAGTAGTTTTTTTTAGAGTTCACTTTAAATTATATCATTTTGGGTATGTACTTATATGTTGTTGTATCATTTTGAATGTACAGGGTTAATGAATGCTGGAGTAATCATATATAAATATGTATTTATAATATATCAATTTTCACCTAAGCCTTAAATATTTTATACAGATCTGCAGCACTGAAACCTGAGATACAATACAATACAATAAAAGCCTTCTATAAAAGCCTTGGTGGTGTACATGGCACTATTGCCAACTTGTTTCTTCTCCACATCCTGGGCTACTATCATTATACCAGTTTAAAGGTGGACTCTTAATTTCTTTTATGTTGACAGAATATATGTTGTCCCTATAATTACACATTTGTACTGAATAGTGAAGGAATTCTTAACTCGTGGGGCCCTATCCCAAGGCGAAACTTTCTCAAATATCATACTTTTCAAATTCTGTATACTATCCATACTCAATCCTTATAACCCCGTTTATTTCAGTCATCCTGCAATGAAAGTATTTCATATCTTTTTCTAACAAGATTCTTGCTTGATTTTATGTTTGCTCTTTGGTTGTTCTTTCAGTCTAAAGACAAAAGAAACTACAGCAAAATGTTACATGATATTACTTACTGATATTTGTACACATAAAAGACTTACTTGTCCTTTGTAAACTGTTCTGAAGTAAGTCTGTTGTAAACTTTTCTGAAGATGAAAAGAATATTTTGTTTTTGTAACAAATGTCCAATTTAGAAAGGTTTTTGCCAAAAATTCATTTTTTTAATTCATCAGTATAATGAATGCAGACCATTCTTAATAATCACTGTTCAAAAAAGAACAAATAGGTTTTGTATCATATATTCAACAACTCGAAATAGCACTTTGAAAAATATATTTTGAACAAAAGATATTTTAAAAATTATCTGCATTTATTATCTTGATTTATCCAAAACATTAGTTAATGGCAAATTTTTTTTTTATTCTAAACCAAAAAATACATTTTTCCTTAAAAAATCCCGGCACGACCATTTTCAAGAATTTCTAAAACTCATATTACAGCAGGTAAGTCAGACTTTTATGTATAAAAATTTCAGTAGAACATGTGTCATTGTTAAATAGTTTTTCTTTAAAATAGAGAATGAACAGGCAAACTATAACAATAACTATATTTCACATATCTTGTAAAACTATATCACAACATTAAATGTATTTCATATATCTCGTAAAACTATATTACATTAAAAACATCAAAATTGGATAGAAATAAAAGGAAGCATCTAGAGTTCATTTTCCCCATTCTCCGTCACAACTTTTTGATAATGTGTAACTCACCTGTCTCTTTATGGTAAATCACATCAATTTCATAATTTAATATTCATACAGTACCTGAATGTAAGTACATCGAAATTATGTCTCTTGGTGCTTAGTTACAATGTTGCCATTGGTTGAGGAAAGCTGTATGGTTCCTAGGGCCTCTTAAGCTACATTAAGCAAATGGTACCCAACTCGCCTCCACCTGCACTCCTCGTAGACCTATCTTTTTCGTTATTCATTTCTATACACATTTACATTCTTAGAACCAACTCTTCCCTGTGATGAATACCTTCTGTCTACTTCCTCCCTCTTAAACCAAACTGTTCAATGCTGCTAAGGCTGCCTCTCCTCTTTACCATCCAACCTCTAGCTGTATCAACATTTCAGTCTCAAGGATGATGTTTGTGCTTAGTGAATAAAAAAATACATGTGTTGTTTGCTTCCTAGATCTTGAATAATTTTCAACTTAAAAGCTATATGGCATGGAACATCTTAACCCTTTATATCTTTGCTTATATGTTTCTTGTATGTCCTCCCCTAATTTTTCCAATCATGTAGACCTCCTTGATGTGTAGACTTCCCACCATGAGGCATTGCTCTCTTCACATACACACCTTTATGTCCTTAAGTAGGGGTACACCACATATACAAAGTTCCAAAATATTTGTAGCTGATGTCATCAGTTTTTTTAAGTTTAATTAAAAGCATGAGTGTAGTTATCATTTACAAACATATCTTTTACCACAAAATATTGAATACATGAAGATTCTTGTGGACTTGCTAATTAGCTGGGATTTATTTCTGCCAACTGCCAAGGTCATTAATTAAGGCCGTCAGTGCAACAAATGAAAAATCTTTGACACCTGGCTTTAAGAATAATTCTAACATCATATACACTCTCTCTAAGTATACAGCATGTGTTATAAAATGAATATATACTTCATTTATTAACAATCTAGACGTATATATCAAACAAATTAAATAGAAGAAATAAAGAATCCTTCCATTTAGTTATGAATAGATTTATGTAATTTGAAAAAGAAAGACAATGTCAGGACCCTTATCCCTCATTTGCTGTTATGTATGGTTAATATGTTCCCCACCAACAAACACTGCCCTTGCATGCCCATGCAAAAAAAGTATCATGGAACATTAAGAAGCTCAAGCTCCAACTAAACAGCCATAGACATGTAATAAACACTTGCGAACATTCATTCATTTTATCTCTTGATCGAACCATTCACCTTAGCCAGTTTGTTTATGGCTGCTTTGCCTCCATGTTTACCCCAAAACTTTACCCCAGCCTTCCCTTTCTCTTTAGATTCTATGAATTTCTTTAAGTTCCCAGATTTGCCCCACTCTTGAAGACCCACATTTCCCTCACCCTCTTCTCGTAAACCTCCGTGAGACCCATGTTTCTGCTGCTTGTTCTTCTTATTTTTTTGTCCCTTTTTCTTCTTGTTCTTGCCCTTCCTTATGTAGGGGGCCTTTCTCTTGGGAAACGACTTGCGGATGTTGGGGACAAAGGGTGCTGCAACCAACGACTCCTCTTTGCCATCACGTTCAGACCCTATGGAGTTATATAGAGGTCAGTATAGTGCAGAAAAGGACCAGTGTGGTTTTCTTTTAAGTCTAGGGTTTGTGACTTTCGGGAGGGGAATACTTGGGATGGTGAAAAGCTGGAGCCTAAGGAGAAAAGGGGATAAACTCTCTGAGAAGGGATGTGAATAGGAAGGTTGAGATAAAGAGCTATATGAAGAGGTAACCATAGGAAGGGAATGAGATGATGAAGATTCTAGCAATACAGGATTGTTTCTGAATACATAAGGTCCTTACATTTGTAACTGCTTAAATTTATTGATATGGTATGATGTGTAGAAACTATATTCATATGTGAGTGACATGTAATAATGATTTATCTTTAAATCATATATACCTGTACATACCTGAGCATTTATGTTCTCCAACTTCATGATTTGGTATACTTAGTTATAGTAGAGTTGTTTAACCTTAATTTTTATGATTGAGCCATATTTGTTTACTGTTAAGTTTTATGAAAAGTTTCCTGACACAAATTGTGAAAAGAAAATTGAGTATGTCTAAACTTAGATTTGGTAATTGAATGTCTTTATTAAACTCTCAAGCTAAAGGCCACATTTATCTGCATATTATTTTTGTGGCAGAATAAATCTTCATTCCCTTTACAAAGTTAGGAGTTGCTGCTTATGTAAGATGCGTAAATTGGCAATGGTAATGGAGACAAAACAAGGTTTCTTGTACAGTTCCCCGGTCAAATCACAGCCTTCGCATTCGTCAATTTGTCTCGCCTAAGATTACCTTGTCACCAGAAGGCAAATTCGCTTAAAAATTCGATTTACTCTTAAGTTTTAGTCATATTGACTATAATCTCAGAGAATGAAATACCTGACAGTGGTGTAAATGTCTCCAGTTGTAAAATTTTGGGAGCTTATCA